>PVHX01008284.1:0-46628 GCA_004024805.1 Geosciurus inauris | reverse complement strand
TATGGAGACCCCACAAGCACACATAACCCTAACTGAAAACAGTCAGCAAAGGGGCTACAGATATACTTTCCTCTGGCTCCAGGGTACATTTTGGCACCCCAGGTTCCCGGAGCACTCACTTCACCATGTTGCACTCCCCAGTCCCCATTCCCGAAAGGAGAGCATTTCCCGGCTGACACCACTCTGGGCTCTCTCATGCATCCAGACTGAGGTGCTGCCCTTTCCATGGACTGGGGCAAGGGGTCGAGGCAGAGAAAAGAGATGTCAGGGAAAGAGAACCTGCAGTCTGTACCAAGGCTTTTGGGATTAAGTTATTTACTAAGAAAGGAAATGGAAGCACAAAGGGTGGGGCAGGGAATTTGGGGGAACTGGCTGAAGGAAGGTAAAGTTCAATGTTGCTCTTGATTTTAATTCCCATCTCACTCATCACTTTTTTCCTAATAAAAAAGCCAGAGACACAGATGTTTTTTAAAACATTTTTTAGTTGTAGATGGACACAATACCTTTATTTTATTCACTGATTTTTATGTGGTGCTGAGGATGGAACCCAGTGCTTCATAGGTGTGAGGTGAGCACTCTATCAATGAGTCACAACCCCGGCCCCCAGAGACACAGTAGATTTAAGAGAGAAAATCACAGAGCTGCTTTTAAAGTTTTATTTTTCCTTAAGTGGTTATTCCAACAGAGATAAGTAAAAGATACTTCTATACTGCAAAGAGGACATAATATCTATGAATCTAAGGGTTAAAAATTTAGCTGGGATCAAGAAAGAGCACATTTAATTTCATTAAAAAGGACTGAGTACAGATGGCATGGCTCTCATATGTGCTGTTACCAAAAAGTGTACGTAGAGACAGAATAAAATGTGGTCTTGCCTTTTTGGACCCAAATTTAACTACCTATTTTCTTTCAGGTAAACAGATTTCTAGAAACCAGAGATAACCTCTTACTCAACCCCAAACTGCAGTTCAGGTCAGAGTTACTACTTTAAATCAAAAGTAAGACTTACAGAGAAAAGTATTCTTAAAACAATTAAACAAGCAAAACGTTTAAATTAAGAGCAATAATCTACCTTAGCTTTAATGTTTGCGAGTCCATTGGTTTTTGTTATAATTTTGATATAGCTATGACAAGAAGAGAATAATGCTTTTAAACTCTTGAGTAATTTGTTTTATTAACAGAAGATTAAAATCACCTCTAAAAAATCTCTTGGTTTACTACTACTAATCAGTCTTTGGAGCATAATTAAAATATTAATCGTTTTTTGTGTGCTACACATCCTTTAATACCAGTAAAATAGTAAACAAGCTGGGCACGGTGGCACACGCTTATAATCCCAGCACTTTGGGAGGCTGAGAAAGGAGAATTGCGAGTTCAAAGCTGGCCTCAAGTAACAGTGAAGTGGTAAGCAACTGAGACCCTGTCTCTAAATAAAAGCACAAAACAGGGCTGGGGAATGGCTCAGTGGCAGAGTACCCCTGACTTCAATCTCCGGTACCAAAAAAAAAAAAAAAAAAGAGTAATAAACATTATATTGAAAAAAGAAGTTTGCCTCCTAATAATAGGCCCATATGCCGTAAAACATGTAATGTGTTAGGGTTTACCTTTTTTTAAAATCTATCTGTGTATCCACGCATACAAACACATTTCTGTCTTTCCTTTCCCATGAGATATAGTATAGTAAAGATACAAATAGTTCAGTGAATCCTCATGCAATAGTGTAAGGCAGATAACATGACACTAACCTATATAATAAGTATTTGAAGTCTTTTCCTTTTTTTAAGTTTTTTTTTTTTTTTTCAGTGCTGAGGATCAAAACCAGGGCCTTGCACTTGCTATGCAAATGCTCCACCACTAGCTACACCCCCAGTCCTAGAACAACCCCATTTCCTAAGAACTCTCATGAAAAGGTGTAAGCCACCATTTTCAAATTGAGCATAAAGTCATCTGAAATGCATGAAGATGAAGAACTCAGGCTCTACGTCCATATTTACTGATTTATTAGGCCTGTGTTGTGCCCTGGGAATCTGCCATTTCAACAAATTCCCCAGGTGATTGTGATGCAGGAACTGCACAGAGTAAATCTGCAAAAATATTTAAACTCTGCTGTCATCAGTTAAAACTTATAGGCTGACATAGTGAAAAAAAAAAATAAGCAGTTGCTAACAAGATTTTTTAGTTACTGTCACAGAAGCAGACAGGAGACTGACAGCTGGTGTTTCCTGGTAGAGGAGCTGATGGGCTTCAAAGACTGCTCTTTGTGTGATAAGATTATTCAGATTTTGTGTTAAAAGAAGCACTAGCAGAACAGCACATAAGAGAAATAAAAGGATGCCATAATTCAAATCACTCTAAGATGCTAAGAGAAAAAATTCAAATTGGGTGAACTGGAGGAGGCTGGACTATCTCCATACTGTACATTACTTTTCACAGTAAGAAAAAGCAAAATGGGTGGCTCTTCGACTTGCAGCCACAGTGAGCTGGAAGGGAAGGGTAAGGACTATCATATCCCCAAACAGTGTTCGTCATTAATGTGCTTATCTCACATACCCCTGTCACTATCACTTGGAAAGCAAGAAGCCACAGTTACTGAAAATACAGGCTGTATCTTTCTCGGTCAAATATGAATTTAAAATGGCAGTGCCTGACTGTAGTACCAGCCAACAGAAATATTTAAGATAAAATATGAAGAGTACTAGATGCTACGTTAAAAATTCTGTTTCCTGGGCTGGGAGTTTGCCCAGTGGTACAGCATGTTGCATTTAGTATGCATGAGACATAGAGTTTGATTTCCACACCTCCAAAAAAAAAAATCCTGCCTCTTAACTTATCATCCAAGTAACATAATTGATTCTATAAAGTAACAGAATTGTTTCCTATATTGGCAAAGTATTTCAAAATTGTTTAAAGAACTGGAGACCAAAAGTGGGTAAATTCTTGAAAGAAGGGAACTGCACTAGGTGAAATCTCCGTGGTCTCTTTTAAATAAACATGTGGCTAAATTCAATGTATGAACTCGACTGGATACAAGTGCAAAAATGACAGCCACAGAAAACACTCTGGAGACAACTGAGGAGATCTGAATAATAACTGGATGCTAGATGGTATTAAGCACTACTGTTACTTATCTTCAGTATGGCAATAGTATTGAGGACTATGGTTTCTTCTTTTTTAAAAAAATTTCTTTAGTTGTCAATGGAGCTTTATTTTATTTATTTATATGTAGTGCTGAGAATTGAACCCAGTGCCTCATGTGTGCTAGGCAAGCACTCTGCCACTGAGCTACAACCCCAGCCCAGTACTTTCTTTTAGTAAAGATTGTAAAATGTTAATTATATAATCTGGGTGGGTGATCACTACACTGTTCTTTCAACTTATTTGAACATTCTCATAATAAAAAAAAATTTGAGAGGATACTTACGAGCATTCCTCAAAGACTTTGACCCTTTCACAGCCTTCGGGAGGTTCCCTTTTGAACATATAACTATTGTTAGGTTTTGGTGAGGTTGCGTATTTGGGCAAAGGAGAATTGTTCCCATTCTCTGCAAGAAATGACAGACTGAATTACTAAGAAATACAACAAAAACATAGTATCATGCTATATTAATTATTTTTGGCTTCCTCTACACATGTACTATTTGAGGGCAGGAACAGTGCTTTATTCATCAGTGTCACCCCAATATCTAACACAACTATTAAAAAGGATCTAATTACTGTGTACAACCAGAGAAAAGAAGAGTTGTGCTCCATTTGTGTACAATGAATCAAAATGCATTCTTCTGTCATGTATACCGAATTAGAATAAATAAATAAAAGCTAAGAAAGATGTAATTAATGTTTGTTAAATAAATACATAAACAATAGAAGATTTTTACTTTTTTTCCATTTATAATTATAGCCTAGGCATCAATCACTTAATCCCTAGTATTGAACACTGATCTAGCTGCCTGCCTTATTTCTATTCTATACACAGCAAATACACTCAAACACTACTTTCCATCTTTCCCCAGCACAAGTATCTGGAATGGTGCTTCAACGGTTGTTTACTATCAACAACTCTTTGCCTGCCCAAAAGAATCTCTCAACTTGATCTCTCTGCTCCTCTGGTTACAGTCTCTGTTCCAAGTAGTCAGAGCCATTATACACCAAACACTTCCTTTTGGCATAAGCTTCCCCTCACCTAAAAGGGTAAGTCTATTCATTTTTCCAAAACTTCCTTCAAAATCTGTCACAAACATTTTGAAAATTTCTCAAATCATTCTGATATTCATTACTCTGATATTCCTGTTCAATGCTGTTGTCCTTAGTTTACACTATATTAACTTAAAATTCCTGATATGTTACATAACTGTCCTAAATTTTCAATCTGTGTCAGTTAAACTACAAATTCCTTGCGGGCAGTAGCATTGTGACCCTTTTTCTTTTAAAAGAAATTCATAAAAGCCAACCACTCATTAATCTCCTAAAATTTCAAACAAATCAGAATACATAATTCATGGAATTCCTACATGCAAAAGTAGAAAGCATGGAAAATCAAGGGACACATTTTAATAACCATGTTCTATCTGACCTAGAAGGTAACAAAAAAAAGTCTAAATTAGTTTGAAGTGACTTTAGCGAATCTTCCAACTTCTGTACCTGCTATATTTTCAATGATTTAGAGGCAATTAGTAGTAATGAATAGTCTAATCATAACAATGGGGCATTTTAGGACATTCAGCATACTGGTATGTAGAGAGTTCTACATAAATAACTACCGAACTGAACAACAGAATTTACAAATAAATATCTTATTATTGCTTTCAAGTACATATAGTAATTAGAATTGGGCTAACAAAATATTGCCGATAGAGACAGATAAAATGATCTTATCTGTTTTAGAAGGTAGGACATTGGTACTTAATATTCAAACTACATCTATCTCCATGTTATTTCTATGGTGTAAAGTATCCTCCAACTTTTTACTTCAGATTTCCTTTAAACACTCATCTTGCTTTTATATAAATCACTTTAATCCTTATTAGAAATATCACAAATCCAGATCCTAAAAAACACTAACTTGAAGGCTTCATATTTACTTAAAAAGGTAATAAAATAGTGGCAAGTAAGGTGATGGAGAATAAAATGCTCTATAGGACAAATGTTCGTTTACTCACTAACAAACAAGTTGTAATTAACAAGTGCAAAAAAAAATATTAAAAAGTATAAACAAAAGTCCACAAACCCAACTAGACTATCACCTAGGCACCATAGCAAACCTAGTGTTTTAAATGTATGCTTTGACCTCATTACTCTGGGTAGCATCCAGTTTGTGTGTTCTGATAAAAAATGAGCAGACTGAAAGCCTGCATAGGTGGTATGCAGCCATCGTCCAGTGACAAATCCTACCAATATTATACCTTTATCTCTAGGATCGACAAGCAGGTCATCAGCTGAACAAGGACTCTCCTCGCTGCCTTCATTAGAGATAGTGAGGAACGAGGTGGGGGACACAGACTGAGAACGGCTGCTGTTGTTGCTTCCTCTGTCTGCCCCACCAGGGGTCTGGGTATCGATGCTGCGTGTGCTGCTACTCCTCTGTGCCAGTGGGGGTGGTGCACGATGTCCATCTGGAATATCTTGTGGCTATTATAAAAATTTTAAAATATACATATATTTACCAATGATTTTGAAATTAATCACCTATGTACCCAAGGTCAACTTTTCCTGTAGTGCCAGAAACTCACCAAATTATCTCCTATTGTTATATCTTTGTGTTGCTCATCAGTGAAATCCAAGACTAATCAGACCCCCCACCCACCACTGAGCATTCTGAGTGAAGAATATATCTTCCCCTCAGGTTCTGGCACACAGCAGGTAGTCAATGCTTGTATATATGAATTGTACTGAATTACTCACCTAGTACTAAATGTTGTTATTATTTTTTGTGGTACTAGGGATCAAACCCAGTGCCTTGCACATGCCAGGCAAGGGCTCTACCCCAACCCTAAGTGTATGCATGGATAGATGGATAGATGCCTATATGTGTGTGTTTCTTTTGGAGAATGAACCCAAGGCTTCTTATATGTTAGGTGAGCCCTCTACTACTGAGTTACACCCCAAACCCCCTTCATATTATTTTATAAAGAATAATCATAGTTTAAAAAAAACAAAAAACAGAAATCCAGCTGTAGCATTTGGTTCCCTAAAAAGAGGAAATGGTTATCCATCATGTGAACTAGTGACGGCAACAGGCACTTTGACTTCCTTTCTCCTCCTGCACATATCCTGTAAAGAATTTTTCCGGGTTTTTTTAAAAAATTAAATCCAGAGGCACTTAACCACTGAGCCACATCCACATCCTCAGCCCTTTTTAAGCTTTTTATAAAATTTTTATAAAATTTTGAGACCAGTTCTTGCTACGTTGCTTAGGGCCTTGCTAAACTGAGGGGGCTGCCTTTGAACTTGAGATCATCCTGCCTCAGCCTCCCAAGCCACTAGGATTACAGGTGTGCACCACCACATCTGGTTTGTCAGTTTTTTTTAAAACCTTCCCAATTAAGGGAAAGGTTGATCAAAGCACTGCTAATTATAGGGTACTAAAATCAAGGAGACACTCAGAAGAAAGCTTGTGTGGCTTGCTTAACAGGAAAACCAGTTCCCTGTACACTTTTGATTAATTTACTTTTTTTTTTGAAATATTTTTTTAGATGTTGATGGACCTTTATTTTATTCATTTATTTATATGCGGTGCTGACAATCAAACTTAGTTCCTTACACATGCTCTACAAGTGCTCTACCACTGAGCCGCAGCTCCAGCCCCTTAATTTACTTTTATTACTCAGGGAAAGCGTACTCGATCATACAGGAGAGTGTGTGGTGAGTTGTTTTCTCTAAGAAGCTAAACCAACCTTTTTTTTTTTTAATTTTTTTTTTTAGTTGTTGATGGATCTTTATTTTATTCATTTATTATTTATATGTGGTGCTGAGGATTGAAACCAGTGCCTCACGCATGCTAGGCAAGCACTCTACCACTGAGCTACAGCCCCAGCCCCTAAACCAACATTTTTTTATCGAGAGGATCTTAAACATCAATAAAATATTACTTCAGGCTCCTAATATTTCCCTCACTGAAGAATAGAGGCTTAGATAAATATTTTCTATGATATGGTTTTAAAGTCTAAGTAGTAAATTTTCTCACGGTGTTTTATACATGAACCACTTCTGTGTGTATTGTAGTAAAAAGGGTAAGATAAAGTTCTAGCAGTGTTTCATGAAGATAAAGCCCAGAATGTCAACCAAACCAAACAACAACTAACAATAAGGAAGAGGTACTTTCATGCTCATGAACTATTCACTATCCTATAACGTTCCCTCTAAACTAGTAAGCTAAATCTTTGTTAAATGAGAAGTATATCACTTGTCTTGTGATTTTTAAATACAGATGAACAAAAAACAGGTTCTGTTTAAGGATCCTAATTTAAATCAGATCAGCTGCTTCTATGATATGCGAAGAAATAAAAAATTTCCAAGTGCTTGTTAAGGTCAAAGTTTTTCATATGTAATAATTTTTCAATTTCTTTCAACAAGAAGCAAGAAACCTAAGTAAATATGAAAAATAAAATTGTGAATTTTTTAATAACTAGAAGAGTTCATGTGTAAAGTTGATTTTAAGATACAAGATTACTTACTATAAGTTGCTCTTCCTTTTCGCCAGTCTCTTTAATTATTATTTCAATCTCCTGATTTAATCCTTCCACACTATTCCGGAATCGGGAACCTGTTGATTTGGTGATAGGAATTACTGGAATAAGGGCACTCTTTGGAACAGGAGCCTTAAGAAAATGAGGTAGAGAAGGAAAGAAAAGAGTTAAGTTTAACATTACCTTTTAATTCTCTAGATTGAAGTACACTTCCTGTTAACATAATTAAAAAGCAAATCAAACTAAAATTATAGGCCTAACAAAAAGGAAATTACCAAGCCTGCTCCTTAGTTATACGTGAAATATAATTTAAAGCCAAAATTCAAGACAGTCCAAGTATTTTAGAAATTTATTCATATCCATGATAAACTGTAAAGGGAATTGGGATAAAAAAAAATAGTATAAGAATGTCAATTTCAGAAAGTCATGACTGTAAGAGATCAGATTTCAGAATATAACTTTAAGTACTATGATGATCTATATTTCAGGAAAGAAACAAAAAAGTAGTTGATTATAAAGAAATAATTTTTTGATTAGAAAATAACAACTTCCAAAGCATAGTAGCAAGACTGTAAAACTGAAAATAGCTTTTCTATGAAATTTAATTATGTATAGCTTTTCTGGAATGGTTTTTAATGTGTGTTGTTCAGGAAATGATACAATGCATTTTTCTTCTTTTCCAAAGCCTACATCTAATTTTTTAAAATTAAAAATGTTTTCATTATCACAGCATTACTTTTTTTTTTTTTTTTTTTTTTGGTACTGGAGATTGAACTCAGGGGCACTCAACCACTGAGCCACATCCCCAGCCCTATTTTGTGTTTTATGTAGAGACAGGGTCTCACTGAGTTGCTCAGTGCCTCGCCATTGCTGAGGCTGGCTTTGAACTCGTGATTCTCCTGTCTTAGCCTCTCTAAGTGCTGGGATTACAGGTTTGCGTCACCGTGCCCAGCTTCACAGCATTACTTTTTAAAAGAAACAAATGATTACATAATTTTAGGATGTTAGTTGGTTTACCGATAAGATACTCAAAATAAAATATAAAAAAAGCATTATGGAGGTATCTGCCAAAGTTTTGCAACAGTACGCTGGAAGATCATCTTACACACTGTCCTGCTATCTCCTAAAGAAAGGCAACTAACCCCATCCTTCAATTAGAAAGATTTCTTTGAAAAATCTCCTTTAGGGAAGCTGAAGGAGGCAAAAGTTAACAGGGCCTCTGGTCAATTATCACTAGTTTCATTC
Source organism: Geosciurus inauris (assembly GCA_004024805.1). NCBI lineage: Eukaryota > Metazoa > Chordata > Mammalia > Rodentia > Sciuridae > Geosciurus > Geosciurus inauris. The sequence continues at coordinate 37,701 of PVHX01008284.1, read as the reverse complement.
AATGGACAACTTTGTTGTCTGATACAGAAGTTAGCATTGAGTCTATTTTTCTCAGGTTTTACTTCCACTCATCTTTAAAATTAATGACGACAACAATAACAGCATTACAATAAGAATACTTGGGACTCGCAGAAAATTTGTGAGAAAAAAGCCAAGTTACCGGGGATGTAACTCTGTGGTAGAGCATTTGCCTGACATGCACAAGGATTTGGGTTCAATCCCCAGTACTACCAAAAAAACCCCACAAAAAACAAAAACCCCCCACAGGAAAACTGTACTCTGAAGCACCAAGGGAATGCCTCTTGGTGCTGAGTTCATATTGGGCCCTCACCTCAAGGTGGGACACAGCAACCTACCTTGTGGTTTGTTTCCACTCTGTGGGGCTCAGGTTCAAACCCAGGGCCTCGCGCACACTAGACAAGTGCTCTACCACTGAGCTATACTACAGCCTACCTCATAGTTTTGAAGATGAAATGAGGGCCTGTGTCTGGCCTGTAATGGATGGATGCTCAGTAAAAAGCAGCTCCAATCTTTTTTTTTTTATTTTCCCTATTACACATTTTTTTCTTTAAATAATGTTGTCTTTTTACATTTTTTCCAAGTCTCATTTATTGTCTTCTATGTATGGTGTCTAACTCATCTTTCCCTTTTTCTCTTTTTTTCCTCACCATACCCTTAATCTTTTCATATTTATTCCGTTTTTTACAGCCATCTCTTTTTTCACTTCTGTCTTCCAGTCTCAGTATCCACTACCAAAAATTTTTCATCCACAAAAAATCTTAAGTTTAGATGTTCTGTAAGCATTTTACCAAGAAAATTTATACAATTAAAAATGTTTGCCATGTACAGTGGCACACACCTGTAATCCCAGAAACTTGGGAGGCTGAGGCAGGAGAATCCAAGCTCAAAGCCAGCCCCAGCAACTTAGCCCTAAGCAACTCAGCAAGACCCTGTCTCAAAATAAAATACTAAAAAAAGGGCTGGTGATATAGTCCAATGGTTAAGCGCCCCTGGGTTCAATCCCTGGTACAAGGGGAAAAAAAGAAGGTTCAACCCCTTTATCTTTGAGCCATACTCTACCATGTAGATCTTTGATTCACTATAATTAATTTCCAAAATAATTTGAGGAAAAGGTTAGCCATATCCACAGATCTATTATCTTGGCCTATTTTGTCATGATTATGTGTCCTGATTATATCCCTTCAGCTTTCATAAGTGGTTAACAACTCTACATCCATCTTGGCCGGTAGCTAAATCATAATTAGTGTCACAGGTCAAGTACTGGCGGAAAATAAAACACTCCATATTTACAAAAATTTTAATGTGATATAACCTGGAGTTAAACTACAAATTTAAAGTACACAGAGTAATTTGTAAGGTAAGACCACTCACAGGACTTTTAGAAGACGAATAATAGAATTATTTTGCAAATTTACCAACAGCTAACACTCAATGTAGTTCCTACATTTCTTTTTTTTTTTTAGTTGTAGATGGACACAATGTCTTTATTTTATTGCTTTGTATGTGGTACTGAGGATCGAACCCAGGGCCTCACGCATGCGAGGCAAGCGCTCTACCACTGAGCTACAACCCCAGCCCTTACATTTCTTTTGGTTCTCTCTTTCCTCAAACCAAAATAGAAATACTATGGATTGGGAAAAAAACACCCACCTAACTTCTTAACATTCTCTGTTCCTCCTACTGGAATTAAACCTCACATAGCCAGATGCTTTGCCAAAGCATAAAGTTAAAGAACACTCTTCCCTTGGGGCTGGAGTTGTGGCTCAGTGGTAAAGCACTTGCCTAGTATGCGTGAGGCATTGGGTTCAATCCCCAGCACCATATAAAAAAACAAAATAAAGGTATTTTTTAAAAAAACCACTCTTCCTTTATTTTCCAATGTCCATTTAATCAAAAGTCAATATATTTGTATACAACAGACCACATATATATTTCATATTTTACACACAAAAAGATATGACATTTTAAGCATCTGAGGGCATTGTCATTTTTGGAAACCTCTGGCATGTTTAAGACTCTCTCCTCTAAGAAACCTGGCAGTGTTTATTCTTTCTAACATCCCCTTGAATTGCCAGGAAAAGAACCATGCAAAAGAGTACATGAGAATTCTTTTCTAATTGGGATAAATTCATTGTAGGCCCAAGAAAAAGATCTTTTTCTTAACTAGTGGCTATAGACTATCCCACTATCCTAATATTGTCCTTTAATTGTTGAGAGATACTAATTTCCCAGTAAAAATAGTCTTCTATATATTATGAAATCCAAAAAACTGTAAAACTTGGAAAAAGTCTGCCCTTCCCCAAGTTCAAAGAACCTCCAAAAGATATAAACTTCTTGGGCTGGAGTTGTGACTCAGTGGTAGAGCACTTGCCTAGCATGTGTGAGGCACAGGGTTTGATTCTCAGCACCACATATAAATAAATAAAATTGACAACTAAAAAATATTTTTTAAAAAATATATAAATGTCTTAACCAAATAATAGAAAAATCCTTCTCTAGAGAAGAATAAGTGCAGAAAAGGCTTTAAGCACAAATAAATTGGATCCAACTAAATAATCAAAACTAGGGAAAGTGTTTAAAAACACATTTATAAATCACCTTATATGCATAAAGCCCTGGATTCAATCCTTAGCACACCACACACACCTCAGAAGAAAAAATGTCAGGAGTAGCTCAAAGAAAAAAAATGTCAGGAATAGCTATCTTTAGAGGGCGAGACTCTGGATTTTTCTGTTGTTAAAAAAAAAAAATGACAGCTGTACAGAAATAACATTTTTTCCATTTGACTTTTTATAGTTTTAAATAAGCATCTGAACACTTTAAGAGCTTTAAAAAGTTTAATAAGAAACTGGCAGAGAAATCAACTGATTTATTCACTCCTTTTACATTAAGATGCTGCCTAAAATGACCTTATCTTAGATACTGAGCAAGTAGTATGTGCTGAGAACTACAAGAGTTCATATTTTTATCTCATTTAGTCCTCAGGACAACACAACGAACAGGTAATATTATTATGCAAAGAATCTGAGGAGCTGCATACCTCTAGCAAGCAGCATGGCCTAGATTTTAAGCTCAATGGTCTGATCTTGGAGCAATGTGTACAACCTTTACACTGTTAAATGACCTCAGTTTACTTTTTAGATTCCTTTTAAGAATCTAATTTAAACATTTCTATGCAATTATATTTTATGTATCTATTATTTATCTGTATTCTTTTGTTGGTAGATTTCTGAATAATAGTTTTATCTATAAAATAAAAAATATTTATAACGCCTGTCTTGGTCTGGATCCCAGACTAATTAATTTATCTAGGCAGATTCGTGGGGTGAATCACCAGCCTCACAACAAGATGGGTTTTATAAGCTTTAATATGAGATAATATAACAATAAGCAAGCAACAGTTATATTTTGCAATATTGAATATGGTATATAATTAATCAATAATATAGAAGAAAAGAAAGAGAGAGCAGCTCCAGCCCAATAAGCACTCGCCAATCAACACCTTCAACACCTATCCTTGGGTAAAAGAAGCAACACCGAGGGTAGGGTAAACACATAGGTGAGAGTCAAGATCCTTCTTCTTTACTCACAGCATAACCAACACCTTCAATACCTATCTTCGGGCAAAGGGAGCAACACCGAGGGTAGGATAAAAAACATAGGTGAGAGTCAGCTTTCTTCCCCACAAGTCAAATCCCTTCTCTCTCAAAGCATCGGACTCCTTCTTCCCTGGTTGAATTTCTTCTTCTCTGGTGGAATTTCTTCTTCCCCTCTCCAGTTGGATCCCTTCTCTCTCTCCAGTTGGATCCCTTCTTCTCTTCTTCTTTCTCCTTTGGAGGACTTAAAAAGGCACAGCAACCCCTCCCAACACGCAGTCCAGCGATATGCAGCTGGCCTTAGGCTATTAAATCTCTGTGAGGGGGTAACTGGCCAGGTTCCAAAACTCACAGAATCAAGGGCTGAAAGTTTTGAGGCACCAAGAGCTCGTTAGTGCGCCAGATGGCCCCAACAATAACCTTGAGAGTGTTTCCTCAAAGGCTCTCCAAATTCCTCACTAATGAGCTCTCCTCTCCTAAGTCACACTTAAGGACAGGCTCATATTATTAACTATCTATACAATGCCATGCAATTTACCTATTTAAAGTGTACAATGGGGGCTGGGATTGTAGCTCAGCGGTAAAGCGCTTGCCTCGCATGTGTGAGGCCCTGGGTTCGATCCTCAGCACCACATACAGGGCAATTAAATAAAGACATTGTGTCCATCTACAACTAAAAAAATATTTAAAAAATAAATAAATAAATAAATAAAGTGTACAATGAGGGCTGGGAGTACAGCTCAGGGGTAGAAAACATGCCGAGCATGCACAAAGCTCTGGGTTCAATTGCTGACATTTCAAAAACAAACCCACCACCAAAATCACCCACCCTCAGAAAACAAAAAATAAAGTGTATGACTCTTTTTAAAAAAAAAAAAATGTTTAATGAATGGAGTTGTGCAACCATTACTACAATCTTCAAATCACACCAGAAGAAACCCCTTACCCATTAGCAGTCATTCCCCATTTGTCCCCCAAATTTTCCAGTCCTAAGCAATCACCAACCTCCCCTTGGTCATTGCAGGTTTGCCTATTGTGGAATCTCCTGTAGATTTCCTTTTGTGCCTGGCTTCTTTCCCTAAGCATGTTTACCAGATCAATTCATGTTGTAGCATGTATCAGTACTCCATTTGTTTATGACTAAATACTATTTCCTATCTCACTGTGTGAATACATATTTTATTTACTCATTTTTCAGCTGATGGATACTTGTTTCTAAATGTGAGCTACTGTGAACAATGCTGCTATGCTCTGCACTGTACAAATTTTTATGTGGATGGACATATGTTTTAAGTTCTCTTGGCCACATAACTACAAGAGGAAATGGTGGGTCATATGGAAATTCTATGTTTAGTCTTCTGAGGAACTGCTAGAATTTTCTCCAAAGCAAATGTATCATTTCACATTTTTACCAGTTAATGTATAAGGATTCCACTTTCTCTACATCCTCTCTAACATGTTAATACCTATCTTTTTCTAGGTACCAGGGATCGAACCCAGGGACTCATCATTCATGGTTGGCAAGCACTCTACCACTGAGCTATATACTTGGTCCCCCACTTTTTTTTGGTCTTGGGGATTGAATTCAGGGACATTCAACCACTAAGCCACATCCTCAGCCCTATTTTGTATTTTATTTAGAGACAGGGTCTGAGTTGCTTAGCACTTCGCCATTGCTGAGGTTGGCTTTGAACTCAAAATCCTCCAGTCTCAGCCTCCTGAGCCACTGGGATTACAGGCATGCGCCACCACGCCTGGCCCTTGGCCCTTTTTTTAACTTTAATTTTGAGAGAGGGTCTTGCTAAATTCTCAGGCTGACCTCAACAATGTGATCCTTCCATCTCAGCCTCCTGAATAACCAGGATTTCAGTTGTGAGTCAATGTGCCTGGCATTATCTATCTTTTAAATTATAGCCATCCTAGTGGGTATAAAATGGTATCTCATCCCAGCAGCTCAGGAGGCTGAGACAGGAGGATCACAAGTTCAAAGCCAGCCTCAGCCAAAGTGAGGCACTAAGCAACTCAGTAAGACTCTGTCTCCTTTAAAAAAAAAAGAAGGGGGGCGCCTGTGATGTGGCTCAGTGGTCTAGTGCCCCTGACTTCAATTCCCTGTAACTGGCCCCCCAAAAAAGAAAGTGGCATTTCAATGGAATTCTGAACTGCATTACCCTGTTGCCAAATTATATTGAGCACCTTTTTCACATACTTGTTTCTTCCTTGGTGAACTCTATTCAGATACTTCGTCGATTTTTAAATTGGACTGTCTTTTTATTATTCAGTTGCAACAGTTCTTTATATATTCTAGATCATACCTCTTTATTAGACAAATGATTTGTAAGTATTTTCTCCTATTCTGTGGGTTGTCTTTTCATTTTCTTTTTGATGTTCTCTGAGGTACAAAAAAGTTTATAATGAAGGTTAATGTTATGGTTTGGATGTGAGGTATTCCCCAAAAGCTCCTTTTAATGCAGGAATATTCAGAGGTGAAATGATTAGAACATGAGAACTGTGACCTGATTGGTGCATCCTAGTCTGAATAGACTGACTGGGTGGTAAACAGGCAAGAGGGGCATGGCTGGAAGAGGTGGGTCACTGGGGGTATACCCTGGAAGGGTGCCTCTTCCCTTTGGCCCCTTCCTATCTCCCTTCCAGTTTCCCCCTCCTCTTCTCTCTGCTTCCTGACCTGCCATGAGCTGACAGCTGTCCTCTGCTGGGTCCTTCCCCCATGGTGTGCTGCCTCACTCTGGGCCCAGAGCAATACACTTGGTCATCTATGGACTGACACCTCTGAAACCTTGAACCCCAAATAAACTTTCCATTCTTTAAGTTATTCTTGTCGGGTGTTTCTGACCACAGCAATGAAAATGCTAAAACAACCAATTTATCTACTTTCTCTTTTCTTGCTTGTGCTTTGGTGTCGCACCTAAGAAACCATTGCTTAATCCAACATCACAAATATTTTTGCTTGTTTTCTTCTAAGAGCTTTTAGTTTTAGCTCTTACATTTAGGTCTTTGATCTATTTTGAGTTATTTTTGTAACTGTATTGAGGTAGACATATATTTAAAATCATATGTAGGGGCTGGGGTTATGGTGCAGTGGTAGCGTGCTCGCCTAGCACGCGGGAGGCACTGGGTTCGATCCTCAGCACCACATAAAAAAATAAAAACAAAGCTATTGTGTCCACCTACAACTAAAAAATAAATATTTAAAAAAATAAAATAAAATAAAATCATATGTAAAGGCTAGAACTGGTCTTCTATTTTACACATCTCTGCATTATCCCACACCTTGTCAACCACAGACAAAGTAAAATCTCAAAATTCTGAGGTCAGAATGTGTAACTCAGAATCCCAATTCTGGCTCATGTGATCTTAGACAAGATATCTGATCTCTCTTGGCCTTGATATTCAAGTTTGTAAACTGGAGCTACAATCCAAAAGATGAGAATTAAATACCTATACTACATAAAAGCGCTGCTATTCAGTAGGCAGTTCGAGTTTAACTATTTATTATCACCTTCTAAATATCACTTGAGTTTGTCTGTTTTCACTAGTTTCAAAGTTTCTACCTTACCTGAGGTCACCAACATTTCTTACTTGTATTACTAAGTCCTATTCTTAAATGGTTTCCCCACCTCTAACCTTATCCTCTTCCAAATTCATTCTCTACTCTGAACCCATAATGACCATTATAAAATGCATATTTGATTATGTGTCAGTCTCCTATATTTCAAAAAGTGGTCCCCTCGTGCCCCAAAGATGAAGTCCCAATGTGTTAACAACCAGGACATGAAACCTTTAGGTTTGGCTGCTATTTACTTCTCCAACCTCATCTTTTACTACTATCCCTAACCAGGACCAAGACTACTTCCAGTTGTAGAAAACTGGCTAACCCCTACTTATCTTTCAGGGATCAGCTAGACATCACTTTCTCCAAGAAGCCATTCTAGATGACTTCATTCTCAGTCCACTCTAAACTCTCCCTATCAACACATAAACTTATAATTATTTCCTTATGTCTCTAAAGAGACTTGATGAGGACATAACAGTATTTCTTTATCACTACATTCCCTAATGAGTACTACAGTACCAGTCATAGGGTAGATATTTAATAAATGCTGGGTGAATGGATGAATGGTCTTGAAAGTACACATTAGTCTACAGTTTTCCACCGGAAAGAATCTACTGAAACAAAGCCACATCTATAACAATAGAAAAAATTTTCAAGTCTCTAGTTTGAGAGTTTTAATTAAACATGAATACCAGTGGGGCTGGCATTTTAGCTCAGTGGTAGAAGTGCTTGCCTCACATGTGTGAGTCACTGAGTTCAGTCCTCAGCACCACATAAATATAAATAAAAAAAATAAAGATGTTGTGTTCGTCTACAACTAAAAAAAGAAAAAAAAACATGAATATCAGTGTCATAACTATCATAATGCATATGCATGTGATTTGTGGTTAGCTGTTAATCAATAAAACAAGATAAGTACACAAGATGCTTGATGTGTCAAGTGTGCAAAACTCAAGCTGGGATAAATTGATTTTTCAAGTCGCTCTATTTTCTGGTCTTTACTTTTTCTGCCAAGGCATGTTTTTGAATTAAATATGAATTTCATGTATGCTTTATATCACTTATTAATAAAAAATTCAAGTTTCAAGGGAAAAAGTTTTGGACAATTTTACTATTATGAAATTATTGACTTTAGTGAAACTTAAATCATTTAAAAACTAATAAACTCCTATTAACACTCTTTAATTCAATAAAATTCAATCTTAATCTTTACTTGGAGTAAAAACAGACTGAGAATAAATAATTGCTTTATCTTTCAGAAATACATGCAAGTTATTTATGGATGAATTAGAGGGAGGAGAAGGATGGATCTGTGAAACCATCTACATCTTCAGTCTTTTGAGGATGAAGAGGTGTGGGTTTTAATTAATATTCCAATTTTGATAATTATTAGTCAATATAAATTTTTCACGTATTTGTAAAGTTTACATTTCTGCTTCTTCAGAAATAAATCCAGTTTGTGTAGGTTTTTAAATGTGTTTATGTCTAATTGTGTGTGTATGTGTATATCTCCCCAATACTAGGGATTGAACCCAGGGGTGCTCGACCTTTGAGCTATATCCCCAACCCTTTTAATTTTTTATTTTGAGACAGGTTTATTTCACCAAGTTGCCCAGGCTGGTCTCAAACTTGACATTCAAGCAGCTGGAATTATAGTTTTGTGTCACCAGTCTTAGCTTAAATTATCTTATATATGGAATAAAGTTACCAACCAGCATATAAATTTTTTAAAAAAAGCACAACTGACTACTATATTAATATTTTAGGACAAAACCTATTTTTAAAAATGTATACCTTTACTCATACTTTCTGCAGGGAACAATCCACATATACTTAGCAATCATTAGAAATTATTACCCCATAAAAGTGGTTGGCAAACTTTTCCTATTAAGGGCCAAGCAATAAATATTTTAGGTTTTGTGGGCCAGTTAGTCTGTTAAAACTACTCAGTGATATTGTACCAAGAAAGGAGTCATAGATAATATGCAAATAATGAACATGGCTTTATTCCAATAAAACCTTAACAGCTGGTGGACCACTTAATTTGCAGGCCACAGTTTGCCAATTCTAATAAAAAAAAAATGATATGAAAGTCACAGAACAAAAAGCTGTCTAGTTTCCCTCTATCTGCCAGGGTCTACTGCCTTATTGTTGAAAAAGAAAACTGAATCTAGGCTCCTTGATTCCCAATGCTTCACTTTTAGGGATTCAATCAAAGGACTTGAAATGAACTTGCTCCAGCCAATTTCAATTCAGTTCCCTGAATTGAAAGAAGTGTTCCCTGACTGAGACATCAACAGTAGTTCATAGGGCTGTATATAAGGAATTAAAGTGGTCAAAGGATTTTCCTTTCCAAAAGACTTCATGAGACAGGTATTAATTATTCCCAATCTTCAGATGAAAGCTACTCATCCAGGGTTTTTGTTCCATAGCCAGTGGTAATGTCCCTGCATTATTCTGCTTCCAACATACCTTACTGGTAAAGACCAAAATATGGCAAATCAAAATATATAATCAGCCTTCAGAAGTCAGATCTCACACTATAGGAAAATATCATTTTTGTCAACTTAATATTGTTTTTTATGAAGGCTGTCAAGTCAGTATTTAAATTATGGTTTTAAACATGTTTTTGGACATTTTTAAATAATCACCTACAAAGTAACAAATTACCAGAACATATTTCTTCTGGATTTTGTGGTTTCTGTGCTCCTACCTGATTCTGGTTAATAGCTGCATGGTTGCCATGGAATGGAGACTGTCTTTCTTTATCTCGATGATGCCGACTGCTGTGTTTACTTCTCTGCAACTGCTGGCGTAATTTTGCAATCTGAAAAAGAGAAAAACAAGCATGCCAGAGTGATTTCCACACTAAGTAAAAATATATTCTTGCTTAATAAGAACCAGTAAAACTATCCTTAGTAAGTCATTTGAACTTTAAAAACCAGATTGCAATATCCAATTTATTGTACAATTTTTATACATACACACAATTTCTTTCAAAAAGAAACAGAACTATATTCCTACATTGTTCTCAGTCTTCAAGCTTCCTAAGTACTGAGCAAATGAAGTTTTTGACACTTAAAATAAATTACAGCTTTAAGGATTCAAAAAATAACAGTGATTATTTTTTCATTGCTCTTACCATAAGTCAACTTTGATTTAAAGTTCTTTACTAAATACCTAACTTCTAAAAATAATTTTAATTGTAGATGTACACAATACCTTTATTTTATTTATTTATGTGGTGCCAAGGATCGAACCCAGTGCCCCACTCATGCAAGGCAAGCACTCTACCACTGAGCCACAACTCCAACCCCAATACCTAACTTTTAATGGCTCCAAAAATTAAATACCATTTAAAGATCTAGTCAAGCCATGAAATGTATTCTTTATACATTATACAGATATAATCTTTAAATAACAAATGCAATTTCAATGATTATCCTGTTGTTATCCTCTGACTGAATTTCTTTTATTTACACATTATATGTAAAATGCAAATGTCATTAATTATAGGCAAAGAAAATGGTAATCACAGCATAGAGCCATAATCAACTTGGTTATACTGAATTAACCACATTTCAGAAATATTATCACAGAAAAATAATAAATGTGAATTTGCTGTATCATTATAATTTTATAAATCTGATGTTTATACTGTATTGACAGTTATGGACTCTCCTACATGCTCGCCCCCCCCCAAAAAAGACAAAAAGTTCTCACATAATCATGTAAGTAATATGTACATTTCTCTATTCAAATCTTTATTGAAGCCAGGTGCAGTGGGGCATGCCAGTAATCCCAGCGCTCGGGAAGCTAAGGAGGAGGGCAAGTTCAAAGCCAGCCCCAGCAACTTAGCAAGACCCTAAACCAACTCAGTGAGAGCCTATCTCTAAATAAAATACAAAAAAGGGCTGGGGATGTGGTAGTGGTTAAGTGCCCCTGGGTTCAATCCCCAGTACCAAAAACAAAACACTTTATCCAATCAATTCAGTAACTCTTTTTCTGTTGTTCTCAATTAAAAAATAAATAAATAGAAAATGACAAATTCTTGCTGCCTACAACTTTAAAGAACTAGCCAAATGAAAGGGTAAATTTCCCAGTTCCTTGGAACACCTTCCTGACCTCCTTAAGCTGATCCGTACTGCCCCAGGATGCTGAGCGTTTGTGAGACCCTTTCTTCTTTTCAGAGTATTCTTCAGCCCATGCACTCTCCGTCTATAATGAAAAAAAAAGAGGATTGGGGAGTAGTTTAACAAAAATCACTTAATAATAATGTATGTCACATTTTTTTCCTACTATGAAAATACATTCTCTTTACCAAAAAAATAAGATTTTAAAATATCACAAGTTACCCACAATTCTCCCAGCACCAATTATATTTAGCATATTTCTTTCATTTTTATTACTAAGTTACGAATAACTTATTCTTATATTATTATTACAGCATTTATTGAACAAAGTGTAGAGATGCATGCTAACAACAGCCAACATGCTTATCTGTTAGGTACTTTCTTATGCTTTATCTGATTTAATACATGTAAAAATTTTTAGAACTTTTGCAAATAAGGAAACTGACAATGGGTGGCTTAGATAAGTTGCCTATCTCATCGGTAGAAGTGGGAAAGCCAAGAAATAAACTTGGCTCCGGAGTTCACAATCTTAATCTTTATACTGTCTAGTCTTGCTTTAGAAATGTACAGAGAATAGCCTCAAAAATGTTCTTTAGTGGTTACACCAAATTTAAAAGTAGTGCATCAGAAATTAAAAATGAATTCTTGACACATGAAAATGTTTGCTGGACACACTGGCATATGCTTATAGTACCAGGTGTTTGGGTGGCTAAGGCAGGAAGATCATTTGAAGCCACAAGTTCAAGACTAGCCCGGGCAACAGAACAAGACTCCCATCTCAAAGTAAATAAATATAAATTGCAGAGGCCATGGTTTTTAAAAAAGAAAAAATATACTCAACGCCATGGAGAATAAAGAGATACACAAGTTAAAACTTTAGCAAGACTGGGCAATTTGATAACAAACTCTCCTGCATTGCTGGTGGGAGTGTAAATTAGTACAGCTTTCATGGATGGAGATTTGGCAACTGTTAAGGTTATAAATACACATCTTGTTTGATACTGCAACCTTACTTTTGGTAATTTATCCTGCAAATGTATGAAATATACATTTTGATGTGCAAAATGACATTCATATGATTCCTTACAGTAGTATTCTTGAAAGATTGAAATAATGTAAATACACTGAGTTTATTTAGGCTTCACTAAATAAATTGTGGCATATCTTTACAATAGATATGCAGCTATAAAAAATGAGTAAGGAAATTCACAATGTAAAAATACGGGGCCTGGGGTTGTGGCTCAGTCATAGAGTGCTTGCCTAGCATGTGTGAGGCACTGGGTTCAATCCCAACACTACATATAAATAAGTAGATAAAACAGAAGTCCATCAACAACTAATAAAAATATTTAAAAAAAAAACATGAAACAATCTCCAGATACAGTTAAGAAAAGCCTCAAGGCTCAGTATGATCTGGACAGCAACTGCCTTTATATGGGACAGCTAGAAGAATATATTATCTCTGGAAGAACGTACATGGTAACCAAAGAAACTGATTATCGGCGGCTGCCTGGGGAAGGAAGATTCTTCACTATATACCCTTCTAGACCTCTTTAATTCATACTACATGAACATACATAGCCAATTCAAATCAACAATAGTGCTAAAATAATACTGCTCACAGTTTTGAGTATCCTTTGCACTCAATCTACCAATCACTAATTATAAAAAAAGACAAAAAGAACAGATTTTCCAAAAATCAAGAAATTATGTTTCTAATTAGTCAGTGCCCAAGCTTGGATCTCTTTATAACTAAGAGGACTACATTCTGACAATGAACTTTAAACACCAAATCAGAAGAAAGAATTGCAATTCAGTCAACCGCCCATTACTCTATGCCCTATTCCACCCTAAACTCTACTTTCAGTTCAGGACCATCAACTGATTAAGTCATCCCAGGGGAAACCTTATTGTGCTTATGATTTTTCACATGACAGTCTACAGGCTCTGTAGTCAGTTGTTAAAACACCTGTCACAAAGACCTACTCATGCTGGGTGGGGTGGTGTATAGCTGTAATCTCAGTGACTTGGGAGAATCTCAAGTTCAGCAACTTAACAAGACCCTGTCTTAAAGTAAAAATTAAAAAGGGCTGGGGATGTGGCTTAGTAGTTAAGTGTTGCTGGGTTTAATGGAAAATATCAAAATTAAACTAAAATCAAAACCAAAGTAATGAATGTTTTTTGAAATTTTTTTAGTTGTAGATGAACACAATATTTTTATTTATTTATTTTTATGTGGTGCTGAGGATCAAACCCAGTGCCTCACGCATGCGAGGCAAGTGCTCTACCACTGAGCTACAATCCCAGCCCCTGAATGATCTTAATACTAGAAATTAATTTTAAATCATACTTGATAGTATGCAGCATAGTATACATGGTTCGTATGTTGGTGTTAAACATGTTTAAGTTCCATCCATCTCAGTTATATAACATCTCTGTAATCTTAGACAAATTATCCTATATGACTTTTAATTTCTCCATTTTATAAACAGGAATAACAATCTATTCACTAAAGTAGTAAAATGACTTAAAGGAATTAATATTTACAAAAGGTTTAATTTTTAAGCACAATGCCAAGGACAAAATATTCAATAAATGTTAGTTGTAATTTTCATTTTATTATGTCAAGTACTCAAACTCTTTTTTTTTTTAATCTCTTATGGTCATAGAAATGATCAAAAAATTGGCTAAGAGTCATAATTTCACTTAAAAAGAGGATGAAAACAGTAAGTTTCATTTTATAAAAATATTTTTTGTGAGTTCAAATCAAAGGTAAGTGATGATAGGACTATACAAACGTAAGTGGGAAGAAACAAAGCCTAATTCTTGAGAGTAGTCAATGGGCTAGCATCTGAGTGAGGATGAAGCAAAGAGGCCAAGAATGGGAAACTATTCTCCGCGTATAAATGTCCATACTAATTTTATACTCCAAAATCAAAAAACAACTCTCACATTTTTTATTGGTACATAAAAATTATACAGAAAAGTGAGTTTTGCAGAAGCATATTCATATATGTACATAATTTTCACAGATTTTATATTACTATTTATATTAACTTTGGGCTAAAATCATGATGAAGAGCTACTTTGTGGATACAGTTCTAAATTCAAGAATTGTTTGGTTAAACAATTGTTTGCTTATATTTGTATCTCAGGGTTTATAGTTTCATATTTAACAAAGATCTTACTTGCTAAAGTTCTCCAATAGAACTTGGGGGAAAGAAGTTGGCTTATGCTTTTCTATATAAAAAGGAGGAAAAAATTCTTAGAGATAGGGAGAATCTCTAGAGAGAGAATAATTCTTAATACATTAACTAAAAAACAAGCTTGCAAAAACAACAACAACAAGGTTGCTACCAGGTGCATTGGCGCACGCCTGTAATCCCAGCACTTTGGGAGGCTGAGACAGGAGAATCACAAGTTCAAAGCCAGCCTCAGCAATGGCGAAGCACTAAGCGACTCGGTGAGACCCTGTCTCTAAATAAAACACAAAATAGGGCTGGGGATGTGGTTCAGTGGTCAAGTACCCCTGAGTTCAATCCCCAGTACAAAAAAAAAAAAAACAAATGGGTTGCAGAATATATAAAATATTGTACTTTATGTGTAAATAAAATCACCTTTCCCTTTTTTAAAAGTCTTCCCTTTTTGTAACCTAAGAAAAATAACTGAAGGATCATCAATGAATACTAATACTTATAGGGTAAAAAGTTACTAGGGAACGAGATGTTCATGTGCCAAAAATTATCCCACAAACTACTTGCTAATTTCAAAAGGAAAAAATTAATTTACAAATGTATAGGAAAATTCATTTTTAAAATCCCAATATTATTAAGAAAAAAGTATTAGCAGGTGCTGTTCTTAGATTAAAGGAGATTAAAGAGAAATAAATATGATGTATAAATTTTGGATTGGATCCTATTTGAAAAACAGAAACAAACAAAACAAGGTACGGAAAACGGGACTCTTAGAATCCTAGGCTTACCCAAGAAAGGCAAAGCTATTGAGAGGCAACAACAGAACTTATTTTGAGGTCAATGGAATTAAGTCTGGGGAAAAAATTTTAACATTTTCATTTCCTCCTAGTATTGTATTCTAATTCTAGTCAATGGACAGAGGTTTTATTCAAAACAGCAACTGTTACTCAAATAAGAATTTAGAAAACAAAGATTGTTCCATCTTTTTAGTCTTTCCACAACATCAAAATATTAATTTTCGGTGCTGCTTTTATCTATCAAATGTTTTCATTTTCTGCAATAAATTCCAGATTTTTCTTGCAATAAAAAGAAACAACTGGGCTGGGATTGTGGCTCAGTGGTGGAGTGCTTGCATAGCACATGTAAGGCACTGGTTTGGATTCTCAGCACCAAAAAATAAATAAATAAATGAATGAATAAATAAATAAAGGCATTGTGTCCATCTACAACTGCAAAAAAAAAAAATTAAAAAAGAAAAAAAAGAAACAACCCCAAAAAAGTTTGTAGATTTATAAATAACTACCTTCAATAATACGACTTTGTATTAGTTTCTAATTTACCAAATATTTAACTAGTAGGTTTTAATTATAAGCCATCGTATAAGGTTTCTGAACTCGGATCTTTTCCACAAATTGGAAAAGCCAATTCATAAATTGCAAAAACAAAGCAATTGCATAAAATATTATAATCAACCTACAACAATAAAAAGGAAGCTTCTGAGACGTGAAAATTCTAAGAGAAAATATGAATTTTAAAAGCAAAAGATAACTGGTTTACACCATAAGAAATAAAATAGAGAAAAAAACCAGACACCAATCACATGAGTCACCAATTCACATACTCAGAAAAGCTACCAATTAGGTAAATAAGCCTGAGGTAAGGAAGTTGGAAAAAGAACAAAAGGCCTTTACTAATATTAAGAAAGTGTACTCTAGGGCCAGGGTTGTAGCTCAGTGGTAGAGCACATGCCTCGACTGGGTTCATTCCTCAGCACCACATAAAAATAAATAAAGATATTGTGTCCATCTATTAAAAAAAAAAAGTATACTCTAAAGAAAATATACAAATGGCCAAAAAGTACATAAAAAGGTGCTCAACAACCGGGCATGGTGGCATACACCTGTAATCCCAGTAGCTCTGGAGGTTGAGGCAGAGGATCACCAAGTTCAAAGCCAGCCTCAGCAACTTAGTGAGGCTACGTCTCAAAATAAAACATACATATATATTAAAAAAGAAGGGGGTGCTGGGAATGTGGCTCAGTGGTTAAGTGCCCCTGGGGTTCAATCCTTGATATCAAAGGGGAGGTTGGGGTGTGGCTAAGTGGTACAGCGCTCGTCTAACATGTGTGAGGCACTAGGTTCGATCCTTAGCACCACATAAAAATAAAACAAAAGGGGTTGGGGTTGTGGCTCGGTGATAGAGCACTTGCCTAACACATGTGAGGCACTGGGTTCGATTCTCAGCACCACATACGAATTAAAAAAAAGTTCCATTGACAACCAAAAAAATATTTTAAAAATAAATAAATAAAATAAAGGTATTGTGCTCACCTACAACTAGGAAAAAAAAAATGGTGTTCAACATCATTCATTAGTCATATATGAAAACACAAATCAAAACCACAATGAGAAACCACTTCACATCTACTAGGTGACTATAATTTTTTTTAAAAAAGGGAAAACAGTAAGTGCTGGTGAAGATGTAGAGAAACTAATAAATCCCTTGTGTGTTTATGGTGAGCTGATGTGAAAACAGTCTGACAGTTCCTCTAAAAGGTAAACACAGAATTGCCATATGACCCAGTAATTCCACTCCTAGGATCCTCAAAAAACTAAGAAGGGAACCACCATATGACCCAACTATCCCATTCCTTGGTATATATACAAAAGATCTAAAATCAGCACACTATAGGGATACAGCCATATAAATGTTTAAAACAAAACAATACACAATAACCAAGTTATGGAACCAATTTAGACGCACTTTTGATAAGCCTCTCAGGAAATTCTAATATACACAAATGTTTCAGGAATTTGTATAAAGAGTAGAACAAATAATTTGAGGAATGACTTTCAGAGTGAAACACTTCAATATCAGAATTATAATAAATTTACCTGTGTAGCTTTGTCCCTCATGCAAGGTGCAGCTTGCCCATGACTGTCACGAGGCCAGTGCCCAGAAAGGTACGGAGCTGCAAGTGTATCCAGGGAAGAAGTGCGACGGATAATACTGGAGGGGCTTGAGGAAGGAGGTCGTGTTTTGTCACCTAGATTTAAGGGAAAAATATTTATTTTTAAAAAATAGCTTAGGAAAAGAACAAGCAGAAACTAAGTTTTAAACTAATATATAGAAGTTATCCAACTTAAATATACAAAAAAAAGCAACAAAAAGGAACAAGTTAATGTGCCAGACCCTGGGTTTAATCCCGGCAAAAAAAAAATAACAGGGTAGAAGATACTTGGATAATTCTGTGTAATCTATTCATCTACAATTCTATACCTAGCTATATATTATTCAAAAGAGAGAATAAAACATTCATTCTCAGATGACTGACAAGATTTACCAAGCAAAAAGACCCTCTGAAAAATGTTACTTTTTTACAAAAGAAAGAACTCAAAAAGATCAGATCAGGATTTAAGCAGCAGTACTGACAAGCAAATAAATTAACAAAGTAATGGATAAATATAAGTAAACTTTTACTGAAAGATAATAACTAAGCAGTTTTTTAAAAAGACAAAAATACTATATAACAACATGAGAATTGAGATAAGTGTGAATGGACTCAAAAAAAAAAATAGGACTCAGCTGGGCATGGGGGCGCACGCCTATAATCCCAGTACTTTGAGGCTGAGACAGGAGAATCGCAAGTTCAAAGCCAGCCTCAGCAACGGCGAGGCGCTGAGCAACTCAGTGAGACCCTGTCTCTAAATAAAACATAAAGTAGACCTGAGGATGTGGCTCAGTGGTTGAGTACCCCTGAGTTCAATCCCCTGTACCAAAATAAAATAAAATTTAATTTAATTTAAAAACATAGGACTCTATTTTAGCCTAGGGAGTAATGTTTAAAATTTGGTCCTTTGTAAATACCATGAACATATATGTCAATAATCAGCTTCAACGTGTGACCTGTTAACTTTCTTTTTTTAATTTTTTTTTTAGTTGTTGAGGGACCTTTATTTTATTTATTCATATATTTTGCTGAGAATTGAACCCAGTGCCTCACACATGCTAGGCAAGTTCTTTACCACTGAGCTACAACTCCAGGCCCAGCTTTCTTCTTTTTGTGGGGGTCATGGGGTACTGAGGATCGAACCTGGGGTGATTAATCACTGAGCCACATTCCTAGGCCTTTTTATTTTGAGACAAGGCCTTGCTAAATTTCTGAGGCTGGCTTTAAAACTTACAATCCTGCCTCCCAAGCAGTTGGGGTTACAGATGTGCACCACCATGACCTACCCACCAGATAACTTTCTTCTAATGCTCTCTTGTTCCAGGAACTCTTGAGCTGCTTTTTAATGGTCTAAAATGCCCTTGACTATTGTGACCCTAAACTGGGTAGAGCTATGTATTTCCAAAAATCACACTTGGCTCTCTTCTCATGCAGCTTATCAGAGACATGGAGGTTATAAGGGCTAGCTAGACAAGAGCAAAAAAGAGTCAGCAAATACTGAGAAGTAATGGGAAAGATCTAAAGAACATATAGAAGAGACAGGGAAGGAAGACTCCAGAGAAAGGAAAAACCTACTAGAGGGAAAAGGGAAGAGAAAAAGAATATCAGTTCTATATTATATGTAAATACACAACCAATCACAGAATGTCAAAGGGACTTTAGAGATTTGGCCCTAGTTTAATGATTAATATCTTTTTTCCTATGTGTGTATCAGTCATTTAAGCACGAGCACATTTTGTGAAATAGGTATTATCCTCATTTGTAAAATGGGCCATGGCAGGTATGGGATGGAGAAAAGAGGTAGGCTAGTACATGGAGAAGTTATTTGCCTGTTGTTCAATAGCTAGTGATGGTAATATCATGACCTGAAATCAAGTTTCTTTCCACTATATTCATGTTGCCCCCCTGTGGTGAGAGGGAGAGTTTGAAGGCTTACTCCAATTCTCTGCCTATCAGATATCTATCTACGAGGGAACCAAAGAATCGGGCAATTCTTCAGTACAGGAAATCGAATGCTATGATATACACAGTCTCAATTAGAACAGATACACATATCTAAAGCTTCTCGAAGTATATGTTAGAGCCAAAGCATCACTTTAGCATTCTCCTAAAAAAATGTATACTCCAGGACCCTACCCTAGGCCTACCAAATCAAAATTTCTTGGGGTGGGCTCAGTAATTTTCTATAGAACCACTATATATCCCTGGCATCCAATAAATGTCTACTTGGACCTCTTTCTTGTTTATAAGTTAAAACCTTGTTTTATACTTTTCAAGGAACTACAAGGGAAAAATAAAAAATCACATAGGAAGTCAAAATCATGGCCAAAAACCATTAGTGACAATTTTCCATATCATTAGTAACAACATTTAGAGTGCCTAGTTATCATCCTACTCCAAACATCAACAGAAACCTTCACAGAGGATGATGTAATAATACAACTGCCTTGTGGTAACTTAGCCCAAAAGATAGCTCTCAAGACAAAGCTCACTGATCCCTTGTTGTTGAGATTATCCTAGGAATGCATAAACCAAATCAAATGAAAGAATCAACCACAAGCTTTGCAAAAGAAGTAAGTTTAATTTCAGAGTAAATAAAAAGGGGCATTTGCCAATACGTGAATGTTAACTAAAAGATAGTCAGTGTGAATTACTATAGAAAAAGAATGGCAATAAAGCAAATGTAATATATGAGGAAAGATTATATAAAAAAGAGAAGCTGGGTGCAGTGGTGCATGCCTGTAATCCCAGCACTTTGGCAGGCTGAGACAGGAGAATTATGAGTTCAAAGCCAGTGTCAGCAATGGCAAGGCACTAGCAACTCAGTGAGACCTTGTCTCTAAATAAAACACCAAATAGGGCTGGGGATGTTGCTCAGTGGTTGAGTACCTGAGTTCAATCCCCAGTACGAGAGAGACAGAGAGACAGAGACGAGAGAGAGACAGAGAGACAGAGACGAGAGAGAGAGAGAGAGAGAGAGAGAGAGAGAGAGAGAAATGAAAACAATGCAAGCATCCAATTTCTAGTTGATTAACACTTTTCATTTATGAAAATTTATATTCTTCAACAAGTCAGGCCAATTTTTTTTTGGGGGGGGGCAGACAATGGTGGTAGTAGGGACTGAATCCAGGGTCTCACACCTCACACCTGCTAGGTACTAACTGCTCTACCACTGAGTTACGTCTCCCAACGCCCTCAAAATGTCAAGTTTTGATAAGTAATTATCAAGTGCCAATCAAGACTACACATGTGGTTTAACCACTGCAAATAAGTCTATGCATAATTTTCTGTTAAAGATAATTGTAACCAGCCTCACTCTTAAAATTGACAGTGAAAGTGGAAAACATGTTCTATTAATAAGTGGACCTCATTAAAACTATATTCAGTGTGCACATCTTTTAAGACCCCTCAAGTCTCAAAGTGACATAAAAGTATTTCAAAATTAATGATCAACTTTAAGATTGTACTTAACTTATAAAGAACACTTAAAATAAATTGCAGAAAATGTCCAAATGAAAAGAAAATTGAATACATTATAGTAGAGTCTTACAGTATAATATTATAGGCCATTCAAAGAATAAACACAGAAACTGACATGTTCTGGTGTAAAGAATCATTCATAATAAACTAAGCAAGTCCTCATACATTTACCAAAGGCACAATCTCAGCTCTTGTTTAAAAAAGTAATTAGAAGTAATTATAGGAAGAGTCTGGAAAAAATATGCAACTAACCTTTTGAGGAAAGAATTAGGGTTTTAATTTTTATAGGCATTTCTGTACTGTTTGAATTTTTGTAGGGAGTTTATAGTTTAAAAAGATATGGAAATAACAAAATTTAAAACTGAGTTACTGATTTTTCTGAAATAATAAAATATTCAAATACATAAAAATGAATGCATTAGATTTTTGAACTTTTTATATCTTATATCTGGATTTAGGGAAACTATAGGCCACAGGCAAAATCTGGTCTACACCTGTTTTTTCATATGGTTGGTGAACTAAAATAGTTTGCACATTTTTATTTTTATTTATTTTTAAAATTACCTTTATTTATTCATTCATTCATTCATGTTATGTGGTGCTGAGGATCGAACCCAGTGCCTCACACGTGGAAGGCCAAGTGCTTTACTGCTGAGCTATAACCCCAGCCCCTAGTTTGCACATTTTTAAATGGTTTTGAAAAAAATCAAAATAGTATTCTGTGATATATAGTTACAAAATTCAAATTTCAATGTCCATAAGTAAAGTTTTATTGAGACACAGCAACATTCATTTATATATTATATATAACTGCTTTTGTACTGTAAAGGGAGAACTAAATATGTGCAGCAAAGACCTCATGTGGCATTCTCGTGGCTTCACAATGCCACTACAAATCATGACCAAGTTATGCCATGCATATAACTTAGCTGGGTGAAAAAATCATATTCAAAGATAATATGTCAAACCTCATTAGAGATCAGCACTAACAAATGAACATTTACAATCAATTTAATGATGCAGAACACTAACTTGGAAACAAAATTAAATGCTACCCCTCTAAGCCTGTAATCCTAGTGGCATGGGAGGCTGAGGCAGGAGGATCACTAAGTTCAAAGCCAGCCTCAGCAAGTTAGTGAGACTGTAAGCACTCTAGTGAGACCCTGTCTCAAAATAAAAGTTAAAAAGGGGAGAGGGAATTGGGGACACAGCTCAGTGGTTTAGTGCCCCTGAGTTCAATCCCTGGTATGTATGTATGTATGTACGTGTAAACAAACAAACGTTACCCCTCTAAAAAGAATTCCTCCTTCTCAGAACTATATTATAAAAAATGTAATTTTCATTATTTTTAAATTCCATAAAAATTATATGAAAATTTTTTTTCTTGTTATATACCTATATATCATCTTTGGATTTTGCTTCTTTACCTGCAAAGTCTAAAATTTGACTGTCTGGTTCATTACAGAAAAAGTTTGCTGACCTCTGACTTATGGTACATGCCTTTAGGTGTTGATTTCTGTGCAAGAACACTCAATCTCTTTCTCTTTGGGGGGGGGGGGCGCGAAGGCATGAACTAATTAGCTAATTTAAATGGGGGTCTCACTATATTTTCCAAACTAATCTTCAACTTCTAGGCTCAAATGTACTGTCTCAGCCTCCTAAGTGCTGAGACTACACAGATCCTACCACACAAAGCTTAAAATACTAAATAAAATAGAATGTTAAATATTATAGTTAAAATATTAAGTAAATGTATATATACGATTAGATTAACAAAACTACCATTCTAGTTCTATATAATGGCAAATGCTTTGCTCTTAAGTCCCTGTACATGTGAAAACACTTTTTGACACCTATCTTCAAATTGTATTACACTATTGTTTTAGCAAGAGACCTAGTTACAAGTATGAAAGTTCAATTGCTGGTTATGTGACCCACATAACAAAAAGATTCAATTCTATTAAGACAATAGTTACAACAGCTATGTTGCCAATAATCATAAAAGCTGCTTCACAGATATGCCTCAAATACATAACTGGTTTTCAGAATGACAATCATTTCACCAAAACAATGCTATTTGTTAAAAATACTAACCATCTCTCCATGTACAGACTACTTTCTATAGTATGTTTTGAATGGAAGAAAAATACATGTAGTACGTATCCATAAGTTCAAGAAAACATGTCCCCTAATTATTAATTCTGAAATATGAAAAGCAATAAATACACATACTCACAAATTTTCTTCTACCTAAAAAAATTCATCCCTACTGGGATAGTCACAAGAAGACTGTTAAGCTAGGGGCAAAAAAGAAGCACACATAAAACTTATGTAAGGTGGGGGCTGGGGCTGTGGCCCAGTGGAAGAGCGCTTGCCTCACATGCGTGAGGCCCTGGGTTCGATCCTCAGCACCACATAAAAATAAATAAAAAGATATTTGTGTCCATCTCAACTAAAAAAATATTTAAAAAAAAAAAAAAACTTACGTAAGGTGGTGTATAGCACTAAAATCAAATTGCTAAAAGCTGTCAGGTACTTTTTACTTCCCAGTTAATATTTCAGTGCCCCAGCAGTGTACTAATCAAACAAACCTCATGAATGGGTCTAATTTCAATTTAAGCATTTTTAATTATCCAAGAGTTAAGTTTTTCATCAGGCCTCCTAAGTTATTAGAATTTTTTAAAATTATTACTTCTGTAATGAAACAGAGAACAGAAGAGTTATGCATGGCCACAGGTAAAAATACTAAACATCTTTGATTTTGATCTTCCTTCATTTAGCCCATTCATTTAAACATTTTCAGAACTATAATCAGTGCTAGGTCCTAGAAAATACAAAGAATAAGTTATAGTCAGGTGCAGTGGTGCACATCTGCAATCCCAGTGACTTGGGAGGCTGAGGCAAGAGAATTGCAAGTTCAAAGCCAGCCTCAGTTACTTAGTGAGACCTTGTCTCAAAATAAAAAAATAAAATGGGTTGCAGATATAGCTCAGTAGTAAAGTACTTCTGGGTTCAATCCCCAGTATCAAAGAAATAAAAATAAGTTATAGCCTGCAGTAAAGAACACTCTATACACTTAGCTTATCATTATACTATTTCCATCCAAGCTCCCCGAACTAATATGATTTTGGGCCCTAACTATGAGAGGTTATAGAATCTCAAAGAGGCAAAGATGACCCAAAGATTCCCAGCCTGAGTGAACAAAGCCTGCACTTGTTTATTTTTGTGATAGTGAGTATTTTAATCCAGTGGTGATTTACCTCGCGGCTACTCTCCCAGACCTTTTTTTATATTTTATTTTGAGAAAGGGTACTGCTAAATTGACGAGGCTGGCCTTGAACTTGTCATCCTCCTGTCTCAAATTCCCAAGTGGCTGAGATTACAGCTGTGTACCACCATGCTCAGGTAAAGACTGTATTTATAAGGAAGTCCAAAGGAAGAGACTGACAGCTGACAAAACATTTTGTGACCTGGCATCGTCAATTTCACTTTTTTTTTTTTTTTTTTTGCCTACACTGTCTGAATCCCTACCAAGCCCACAGAGTTGCAGTCTATGCCATGCCCTTGCATGCCTCTAGTCAGTCTTCTCTACCTAAATCACCCTTATAATCCTTTGGCTTGGCTAAATCATGCTTAACCTTTCAAATTCAGTTCAGATGTTACTTCCTCTGGAAAAAATCTTCCTTGAACAGCTATTCAAGCCCAAGAAACATCAGCAGCCAGCTAGGTCAAAAGCCCTCCTGTATGCTGCTGCAGCATGGATCACTGAAAATGTCCTTGGACTGTTCCTGTGAGATTTTGCAGGGTATCAATTTACTTTCCTTTCACCCCTGTGATTAGATGGTACCTCACACAGGAAGTAGGTATCACCTTAAATGGCCAATGAAAAATCAATTTTCTTGATTAACTACAATAGACCATTTATCCTAAATGAGGTGAACTTGAGAAGAAATGGAGACGATGACTTCTAATGCTGTCTTCTATCAGCAAAAACAGTTCTATGCAATAAATTCAGATACTTTAAAAAATTTTTTTAGTTGTAGATGGACACAATACATTTATTTTATTTATTTTTACATGGTGCTGAGGATGGAACCCACTGCCTCACACATGCCAAACACTTTACCACTAAGCCACAACCTCAGCCCTCAGATACTTTTTTATTAATTAGTTTGTTTATTTAAATGCATTTCAAGTCAAGTCATAGTACATATATAGAGCTCAATTTTTCCATTTCTCTGGTTGCAAACCAGATAGAGTCTGTCTCTACAAAAAACACAAAATAGGGCTGGGGATGTGGCTCAGGGATCGAGTGCCCCTGAGTTCAGTCTCCAGTACCAAAAAAAAAAAATGACAGCTCCAATCTGACTTGTTTAAAAATTAAGCCTTTGGGCTGAGGTTGTAGCTCTGTGGTAAAGTGCTTGCCTCTCACAGGTGAGGCACTGAGTTCAATCCTCAGAACCACATAAAAATAAATACATAAAAAGATATTGTATCCATTTACAACCAGAAAAATTTTTTTAAAAATTAAGCCTTCAAAGAGGTTTCCTACATAACAACAGGATGTGGCTCTGAAAATTTCAGTCAATGCCTTAGGCTCTGCAGTTCAGAGCTCCCTAACTACCAGTACCAACAAGTTCAACTGGTTCCTACAGAATTACAATGGCAGAAGAGCATCCCAAATCATGTCCTGTAGGTATTACTTTAAACAGGTTCTACAAAGCTGGCTATATTAGACTAGGTATTTGTAAAACTTGAACTTGATAAAGCACTGATTTAAAAGCTATATTCCCAATTATCCACAAAATCAACAAGCAGAAAAGATAAATTAGACATATTCATTTGTTCAAAAAGGAGAAAAACATTTATTTTCAAGTATGAAAATGACAAATATATAAAGAAACAAACAAAAAATTCCCAATAGGCCAACCTCCACAACCACTGTTGTATTTATTTCCAGAAATCTGTCTTACATTTATATACACTCATTTTATATAAGTGAGGTCCTATTAAGAATGCTATTACAGGGGCTGGGGTTTTGGCTCAGTGGTAGAGCGCTTGCCTTGCATACATAAGGCACTGGGTTCGATCCTCAGCACCACATACAAAATACACAAATAAATAAAATAAAGGTTTAAAAAATCCAAACAAAAGAATGCAATTACATGTGGCGCATGCCTGTAATCCCAGCACTTTGGGAGGCTGAGATAGGAGATTCGCGAGTTCAAAGCCAGCCTCAGCAATGGCGAGGCACTAAGGAATTCAGTGAGATCCTGTCTCTACATAAAACACAAAATAGGGATGGGGATGTAGCTCAGTGGTCTAGTGCCCCTGAGTTCAATCCCAAATACAAAAAAAAAAAAGAATGCAATTACTTATTATTAAAAGAAAGAAAAAGGGGTATGTGGAGGACCTATTTCCAGAGTAATAAATCTACAACACATGACTTTCTTTTTTTTTTTTTTTTTTTTTAGTATTAAGGATTGAACCCAGAGGCACTTTACCACTGACCTACATCTTCAGCCCTATTTCTTTATTTATAGACAGGGTCACTCTAAGTTGCTTAGAGCCCAGGTGGCTGAGACCAGCCTTGAACTTGGGATCCTCTTGCCTCAGCCTCCTGAGTTGCTGGGCTTATAAGCATGCACCACTGCATCCAGCTCACTTCATCATTTTAATATGATATAAGCTATCTTTTAAAATTTTGTTCTTTTTAGATACACACGACAATAGAGTGTATTTTGACATACATAGAGTATAACTTATTCTAATTAGGTTCCCATTCTTGTGGTCATACATGATGGTATGGATTTTCTTTTCTTTTTTTAAAATGATTTTCCTTATATAGAGCAGCTAATCATTTAATGATAATTTTCATTATTTACAGAACATTATTATACATTATAGCCATCCATAAGTACACATAAAACTTTAACTCCTCAGTATTCATTATGTATACAAACTTCTTTAAAATAACATTAGTGTTACCAAAGATTAGTAATCATGATGGAACCACAAATAGGTAGAAGTAGGACATGAATACAAATTAACATGCTGAAGTAATCTCATAAAAGGTACAGTGCACTTAAATTTGACTAAATTTGGTAGTCCAATCAACAATGTCATTTTAGTTTGGAAACATGAACAGCAAGCTTTATCAGTACTCTTATTACACAATTAATATAACAGTGTTATTGCATTCTTTCTTTTTTTTTTTTTTTTCACCTTTACTGTCCCCATGCCCCCTCCCCCCTTACACCCCTGTGAACAGAGTTCCTCCATTGTTCCCATATCCTTCCCCACATTATGGATCAGCATCCACTTATCAACGAGTACATTCGGCATTTGGTTTTCTGAGATTGGCTTGCTTCACTTAGTATGATATTCTCCAACTCCATCCATTTACTTGCAAATGCCATAATTTTATTCTCTTTTATTGCTGAGTAATATTCCATTGTGTGTATATATATATATCACAGTTTCTTTATCCAGTCATCTATCAAAGGGCATCTAGGTTGGTTCCACAGTTTAGCTATTGTGAATTGAATCATGAGTTCAAATCCAGCTTTAGCAATGGCGAGGTGCTAAGCAACTCATTGAGACCCTGTCTCTACATAAAACACAAAATTGGGCTGGGGATGTGGCTCAGTGGTCCAGTGCCCCTGAGTTCAATCTCCAGTACCAAAAAACAAATAAATAAATGTAGCTGATTTTATTATTTTTTATTTTTTGGTACCAGGGATTGAACTCAGGGGTACTCGACCACTGAGCCAAACCCAGCTATAGCTGATTTTATTTTAAAGAAAATGTAAACTGGGCCTGGTGGCACATGCCTATAATCCCAGCGGCTCAGGAGGCTGAGGCAGGAGGATCATGAGTTCAAAGCCAGCCTCAGCAAAGGTGAGGCACTAAGCAACTCAGTGAGACCCTACGTCTAAATAAAATACAAAACAGGGCTGAGGATGTGGCTCAGTGGTCAAGTGCCCCTGAGTTCAATCCCTGGTACAAAAAAAAAGTGTATATGATTAAATTCTTGTAAAATTGCTTGTCCTCCATCTACTGTCTAAACTTCCTACACACACACACACACACACACTTGCATACTCTTCAAATGTCTGTGGAAGGAAACACAAAAATTTGATGACTGCCTTCAAGAAAGGAAACTAAATGGCTGGCAGACAGATACAAGGAAGACATTTCACTGTATTCCCAACTGGCATTTAACATATAAATATATTATATATATTTTTTGAAATTCCTATTCCTTTATTCAATAATTCCATATATTATAGCCCTACGCTACCATGCATGAGGCCCTCGGTTTAATTCCCAACACTGTGCCAAAAAAAAAAAAAAATATTTAAATACAAAGATATTCATAATATTCATAGTCAAAATCACAAATAGTATGTCCAAAAATTAGAGAATAAGGAAACTGATGGAAAATATATAGTGAAAATATTAAAAACATCTGAAGTTATACTTTTGACATAATAAGCTCACAATCTAAGAAAAATGTCAGAAAAAAAAGTTTCCATAATTGATTTCTAACTTCTATCTTCTTGTTATTTCCATGTTTCTTCTTCAGTTAATTTTTCCACTAAGTCTTTTAATGAAACATTAAGAGACAACATAATAAAAACTGATAAAGCCAAAGTAGTACCTATATTCATCCTAATAAGAACTAAACATTAATTTAACCAAATTGATTTCCTACAGGCATGGTATCAAAATGAGAAGGACTATGTTAGAAATTTAGAAGTCCAATTATTCTCTTGTTAAACATGAAGTATAATTTACATAAATTTTTAAACATACAACTTAAGGGATTTTGAAATCAAGTTACCACTACAAAGATTTAGAACATCGCCATCACTCCAAAACAATGCTTCATGCCGCTCTGAAGTTACCATATCACCCTTGAATCCAGGCATACTCTAACCTGCTTTCTGTCATTAAAGTTCAGTTTCGCCTTTTAAAAAACAGTCATACAAATATAATTATACAATATATACACTTTTGTGTCAGGCTTCTTTTACTGAGCATAAAGCCTATAACAATCGTCTTTGTCACACATATCGATAGGTTTTTTTTAGGTTTTTTTGTTTGTTTTTTTTTTGGTACCAGGGATTGCACTCAGGGGTACTCGACCACTGAGCCACATTCCCAGCCCTATTTTGTGTTTTAAGTAGAGACAGGGTCTCACTGAGTTGCTTAGAGCCTCGCCGTTGCTAAGGGTGGCTTTGAACTCACAATTCTCCTGTCTTAGCCTCCCAAAGTGCTGGGATTACTGGCGTGCGCCACCGCGCCAGGATAGTTCGTTTATTTTTATTGCTGAAGAGTCTTTGGCTGGTTTTGGCTTGGATTTGAAGTGTCTCCTAAGAGCTCCTGTGTTAATGCTAGAATTTTCAGAGGTAAAATGACTGAACTGAGAGAGCTGTAACCTAATCAGCCCATCTCAGTTTGAATGGACTGAGTAGAACATGGCTGGAGGAGGCGAGTTACTGGGGGCATACTTGGAAGGGTTCATCTTTCCTGGGGCCTCTGTCTCTCTTTCTTGGCTTCCTGGCCACCAAGAACACGAGCAATACTCCTCTAACACACCCTTCCAAAATGATATTCTGCTTCACCTTGGGCCCAGAGCAATGGAGTCAGCTGAATCACTGCAACTGTGAGCAAAAATTAACAATCCCTCCTCTAAATTGCTCTTGTCAGATATTTTGATCACAACAATGTAAAGCTGCCTAACACACACTGTATGGATATACATGACTAGGCCATAAGGTGCCCAGATATTTTATTAAATATTATTCTAGATGTGTCTGAGACTTGTCTCTGAATGAGATTAACATCTGAATCAGTAGACTAAGTAAAGCAATCTGCCCTCCCCTGTGTGGGTGAGCCTCATCCAATGCTACAGAGGACTATTCTGAATAGACCACCACCACAAAAACACACTCATATGAGAGAATTCACTCTGCCTGTCTTTGAGTTGGGAAATCAGTCTCCTGCTGTCTTCAGACTCAGACTGCAACTTACACCTTCAGCTCTCCTGATTTTCAAGCCTTCATACTCAGACCATAACTATACCATGAGGCTGACTCTCCTAGGTCTCCAGCTTGCCTACCACAGATCAGGGAATTCTCAGGTCCTATTACTCCGTAAGCCAATTCCTTACAATGAATCTGTGTGTATGTGTGTGTATGAATGTACGTTTAAGGTGTCAATAGTGTGTGTGTATCATATTAGTTGTTTCTCTAGAGAACCCAGACTAATACAATCTACTATAATTTGGTTACCCAAATTTGGATTGTTTCCACTGTTTGACTATTCAGAATAAATCATATTAAAATGTTTGCTCTGGATATATTTTCACTTCTCTTGGGTAAACAGTGGAAATACTGGATCATAGGACAAGTGTAAGTCTCACTTTATAAGAAACCACTAAAATGTTTTCCAAACTGGTTGTGTCAGTTTACATTTCCACCAACAAATGCATTAGAGATCCAGTGGTATCAGAGAGATTGGGTATTGTGGAGATTTTTTCGTTTCAGTTATTCTAGTAGATGTATAGTGGTTCACTGTGGCTTTAGTTTACATTTGCCCAAATTAAATCAAACACTTTAAAGTACAGACACCGACATACTGACTTTGGTGAGGTGTCTGATAAAAGCCATTGTCCATCTTTTTTTTTTTTGGTACTGGGGATTGAACTCAGGAGTACTCTACCACTGAGCCACATCCCCTACCCTATTTTGTGTTTTTATTTAGAGACATGGTCTCACTGATTTGTTTAGCACCTTGTCATTGCTGAGGCCGGCTCTGAACTCGTGATTTTCCTGTCTTAGCCTCCCAAAGTGCTGCCACTGTCCATTTTTTAATTAGGTGGTTTGTCTACTTTAAACCAAGGGTTTCACAATGCCAGGCAAGTGCTCTGTTACTGATTTACATCCCTGGCCCTCCCGCCCCCATACTGAGGATTGAACCCAGGGCACTCTACTACTGAGCTAATGCCCATCCTTAAACTTTTTAGCTAGGGTCTCACTAAATTGCCTAGGCTGACTTCAAACTTACATTCCTCCTGCCCAAATTTCCAGGATTGTAAGCATGAGCCACCATGCCTGGCTTCCTGGCCTTCTTTTTAATAATTTTATCTTGAGATAAGATTTCATTAAGTTTTCCAGGCTGGCCTTGACATTGCCATCCTCCTACTTCAGCCATCTGAGTAGTTGGGATTATAGGCATGTGCCACTGGGCTCAGCTGGTTTGTTATTTATTAAAAAGGATTTATGTATTCCGGATGCAAGTCTTTTGTCAAATATATATGAACATTTTTGTTAGCCTGAGGTTTCTCTTCTCGTTTTTTAAGGTCTTTCACAAGGCAATTTTACAATTTTGAAACAATTTATCAGCTACTTCTTTTTACAGTTCATACTTTGTGTTGTTTTCAGATATACATGACAGTAGAGTGTATTTTCACATAGTACACATATGTGGAGTACAACCCTTTCCAATTAGGATCCCATTCTTGTGGTTGTACATATCGTAGAGTTACACTGGTCAGGTATGCATTTATGAGCAAAGGATAGTTATATCTGATTCATTGTAATGTCTTTCCTATTCCCATACCTTTTTCTTTCCCTTCATTCCTCTTTGTTTAATCCAATGAATTTTTATTCTTCCACTCCCCCCTCCCTTGTTGTAGGTTAGCATCTACATATCAGAGAGATCACCTCTCTCATCACTGGATAAATCTTCCAAACAAAAACTAAATAAAGAAGCTATAGAACTAAAATATACAATTAATAATTTAGACTTAACAGATATACATAGAATATTTCACCCATCAATGACTGAATACACTTTCTTCTCATCAGCACACGGTCCTTCTCTAAAATAGACCATATCTTAGGCCACAAAGCAACTCTTAGCAAATACAAAAAAACAGAGATAATACCTTGCATTCATTCTATCAGATCATAATGGAATGAAATTAGAAAATCAACAATAAAAAAATACAAGCTACTCTTAACACATATTATTTAAGACTAAATAATATGCTACTGAATGACCCATGGATAGTAGAAGAAATCAGGAATGAATTAAAAAAACACCTAGAGGGAAGTGAGAACAGCAACACAACTTATCAAAAATCTCTGGGAGGGGCTGGGATTGTGGCTCAGTGGTAGAGCACTTGCCTCACATGCGTGAGGCACTGGGTTCGATCCTCAGCACCACATAAAAATAAATAAAGATACTGTGTCCAACTACAACTAAAAAAAAAATTTAAAAAAAAATCTCTGGGACACTATAAAGGCAGTTCTAAGAGGAAAGTTCATTGCACTAAGCACAGTTTTTAAAAGAATAGAAAGTCATCCAATATATAACCTAACATTATATTTCAAAGCCCTAGAAAAAGAAGAACAAATCAACATCAAAAGCAGAAGATCCAGAAATCATTTGAAACAAAAAAATTTTAAAAATCAACAAAACAAAGTTAGTTCATACTTTTTGTGTCCTAAGAAATCTTTGGAGTAGATCCCAAGATCAAGATTTGTTCCTGTTTTCTTCTAGAAGTTTCCCAAATTTAGCCTTCACTAGGTCTGATCCATTTGAACTTCCTTTGTGTGTACAGTTTGAGGAAAGGATCAAGGATTATCCCTCCTAATAATGGATATTAATTTGTTCCAGAACCATTTGTTTCACTGACCTATCTTTGACACCTTTATTGAAATATGTAGACTATTTCTGGATATTCTATTCTGTTCTACTGATCTACATCTCTGTCCAGGTAATATAGTATAAGTTCATCAACTTTATTATCATTCAATATTGTTTTGGCTGTTTTGGTCTTTGCATATAAACTTTAGGACCACAGTAAGAATTGTCATCCTTGATTTGTTCCTGATTTTATGAAGGAATATATTGGCTTATTGGTTTTTCTTACACACTTATATATGGTATAATCAAGCAAATTTTTTATTACTTTAACATAAAGAGATATTCAATTTTACCAAATACTTTTTCTGTAGAAATTGAAATAATCATGTAGCTTTCCTTCTTTGTTCTTAAATAACAGTGAAAGTTGATTCTCACTTTTAGTAGTAGTCACAGTCTAAAAAATCACAAGAATACTGAATTTGCAAATACCAAACCATCAGTCCTAGGGGAAATATAGTGTTATATTCCTGTGAGTTTCTAATCACAAGATTTTCCTCAACAGCTCAATAACCTCATGCAATGCATTTTTCTGCTTAAAAATGTTAGCACTTTAGCAATATCCTTTGGGGCCATTTTAACAACAAAAAGCAAAAAAAGGTCACACTAAATACACTGAAAAGGACATCTGTTTATAGTATGAACACAAGGCAGAATTGTTTGTTTGACCTTAGCTAGGAACATGCATGTTGGATAGCTCAAATTTTCCACTGCACGTGCATGTCCACAAATGACTACAAATATACCAGAGTTGTAGGAGTACTCTCTGACCTTCAACCCCTCCCGTTTCTCTTTCCCCATTCTAAGCTGATGGACTGCGTGCCAGCAGAGTGTACCCCACTGTTTGTAACTTCTGGGTTGTGATTGGTTGGAGGACCACACATAAGCTTCTGTACTTTCTGGAATAAAGGGGCTCTGCATCTTGCTCTGGCAGAAGCAGTCTTACCTACCCCCAGAGTCTGGGTGGAGTGACTCTGTGGACCATTCACCCCAAACTCTCCTCCCGCAGGACCCCATTTCGTCCTCCCTGAGGACTCCTCGGTACCCCTTATCCCACAGGATCCCAACTCCTCGAGCAAGACCCATGAGGCACGACAGTAAAACTACACAGTGTTGATTTTGCAGTTAACAAATAAATCTTAGCTATTAGTTAAATCTGTATATACAGAATCTACAAATACTAAGAATTGATTGAATATTGAGTTTTTACTAATCACACTTGCACATTTAGTATAAACTTTGGATTTGATTTACCAATATTTTGTTAAGAAGTTTTATGTTTGTCATCATGAAGGATATTGTTTTGCAGTTTTCTTACAGTGTCACTGTGTAGCTTTCTTACTAGATTACCTCCTAAAATGAGTTGGGATATTATCTCTTACATTTTCTGGAAGGGCTTATGGGCAATTAGTATTATTTCTTTCTTTAAAGTTTGACAAAATTCACTATTAAAGTCATCTGGTCTGGAGTTCTCTTCATCTGAAGGTTTTTTAAAAGTATCAATTCAATTTTTTTACTAGATACAATGTTTGTTTTCTATTTCTTCTTTTGTCAGTTTTGATAGCCTCTTTTTTAAAAAAATTTTTAATCGTAGATGGACAAAATAACTTTAGTTTTTATGTGGTGCTGAGGATGGAACCCAGTGCCTCACACATGCTAGGCAAGCGCTCTACCACGAGCCACAACTTCAGCCCTTGATAGCCTCTTTTAAGGAATCTGTCTAGTTCATTCGAGTTGGTGTATTTACTGGAATAAAGTTATCCACAATGTTCCCTTATTATGTTCTTAATTTATGTAGGACCTGTAGTAACATCTATTCCTTCATTCTTGGCATTGATGATTTGTATCTTTTCCTACTTCACCAATCTAACTAAAGGTTTACCAATCATTTTGTGTGTGTGTGTGTGTGTACTGGGGACTGAACTCAGCGGTACTCGACCACTGAGCCACATTTCCAGCCCTATTTTGTATTTTATTTAGAGACAGGGAACAGGGTCTCACTGGGTTGCTTAGCACCTCGCTTTTGCTAAGGCTGGCTTTGAACTTGAGATACCCCTGCTCAGTCTCTCAAGCCACTAGGATTATAGGTGTATGTCACCATGCCTGGTTTATCAATTTTATCCTTTCAAATAACCAACTTATGATTTTACTGCTTTTAATTATACAATAAATACTTTTCTAATTCACTGATAGTTATCTTTATTATTTCCTTTCTTCTATTTACTTTGAATTTCATTTGTTCTTTTCCTAGCTTCTTAGAACAGAAGTGAGATTATTATTTTAGACCTTTCTTTCAAATTATTTAAAGATATGAATATCCCTCTAAACGTGGTTTAATTGTATCCCCCAAAATTTGTGCTGTTTTCATTACTATTTAGTTCCAAATATTTTATCAGTTTTTTCTTTGGCTATAGACTATCCAGATTTTTTTTTTCAATTTCCAAATATTTAGTAGATTACCCGTGCGTCTTTCTATTACTCATTTCTTATTTAATCTTATTGTGGCCAAAGAATATATTCCATATGATTTCATTCCTTTCAGTAATACTAAGACTTTGTTATAAAGGCTCTTTGCTCAGCATATGGCTTATCTTCGTAGTGTACAGTTGAAAAGAATGTACAGTGTTCTTAGTTGCTCTATTAATGAAAATTAGGTTGTATTTGTTGACAATGCTGCTAAGTCTTCTAAATTCCAACTGATTTTCTGTCTGCTAATACTAGGAACAAATGCTGAACTCTGCTTCATGGATTTTAAGGCTCTCTGCAACTGGATACACACACTCATTGAATTGATTTGTTTTTGATGAACTCATCCCATTATCATTAAGAAATTCTGTTAAATCAGTTTTCCATTACTGTTACAAATACTTGACATAAATCAACTTAAGATGAGAAGAGGTTTATTCTGGCTCACAGTTTTGGAGGTTTCAGTCCATGACTAATTAATTGGTCCTACTATTTTAGGCCTGTGGCAGCACAGCGTATCATAGCAGGGGCAGGTGGCAGTGGATTTCTGTTCACCTCATTACTGAGGTAAGCATGACAAACAGGACAAAGTCCCATAACCCCCTCCAAGGGCATGCCACTGATGATCTAAAATCTCCCACTAGGCCACACCTTCTAAGGGCTCTATCACTTCCCAGTACCACCACCCCAGGATCAGGCTTTTAACACACAGGCTTTTGGGGAACATTCCAAATCTAAACTATAGCATAAATGTTCCTCTTTTTCCTTGATAATGTAACTATTCTAAAGTCAACTTTTTTTCTTTTCTTATTTGGGGGACAGCAGCATGATGGCAGTACTGGGGATCCAACCCTTGGCCTCATTCATACTAGGCAAGCTATAACCCTAGACCTGAAGCCTACTTTAAATAATAACCAATATTCCAGCTTTCAACTATGCAGTTTTGTATAGTGCATCCTTTTCCATCTTCATATTTTAAACTGCTTCTTTAAAGTCTTTTAGAATGCATACAGTTGGATCTTGTTTTTGGTTATACCCAGTCTGGCAATCTCTATTTTAATTGAAATGTTTAGACCAATTAATATTACATTAATATTACAATTTACCACCTTGTTATTTGTTTCTTATTTGTCCCATCTGTTTTGTTCTCTTTTCCCTCTTTTCCATCATAATTTTTGCTTGGTTAATAATCTACTAACCTGTTAGCTATATTTCTTTTATTTTTCACTTAATTGCTCTAAGGATTTTCAATATACATCCTTTTATGTACTGTTTCTTATCCTTTGTGGTACAACTGTCATGGGTCTTATGGACACATTAAAATCCATATTATGTTATTACTGTTTTCCTTTAATGTAATTATCTTTTAAAGAAATCACATGACTAAAAAAATTCTTTCATCTTACTCATTTGCTGTTCTTGCACTGTTCATTTCTTTGTAAGCTAAGTTCCCATCTGATAACATTTTCCTTCCCCATGAAGAACTACCTTTAAAATTTCTTATAGCACAGGCTTCTCTCAGGTTTCATATGTATGAAAAAGTAGCCCTCACCTGGACATGGTGCTACATACCTGTAATCTCAGGTACTCAGGAGACTGAGGCAGGAGGAACAAAATTTCAGGACCAGCCTGGGTAACTTTAGTGAAACCCTATCTCAAAATGGAAAAAAAAAAGGGGCTAGGGCTGTAGTTCAGTGGCAGAGCACTTGCCTAGCATGTATGAGGCACTGGGTTCAATCCTTAGCACCACATAAAAATAAACAAAAATAAAAGCATTCTGTCCATAAACAACTATAAAAACATTTTTAAAAAAAATAAAAAAAAGCTGGGGATATAGTTAAGTGATGCAGTGCCCCTAGATTCGATTTTTAGTAAGTAATGTGTGCGCATGCGCACAAACAACAGAGCAATCCTCATTTTGTAGGATATTTTTGCCAGGTATGAAATTCTACAGGGTTGGTTTTTTATTTTTACCTCCAGCACTTTAAAGATGCCGTTCCATTTTGTTCTGCATTATACCATTTCTGGCAAGAAATCTATCACCTTTTTTGAGGGGGTAGGGAGGAAGGTTCATCTATACATAAAATGCCATTTTGGGGGCTGGGATTGTAGCTCAGCGGTAGAGCGCTTGCCTCGCATGCGTGAGGCCCTGGGTTCGATCCTCAGCACCACATACAAAGCAATAAAATAAAGACATTGTGTCCATCTACACTAAAAAAAAAAAAATATATATATATATATATATATAAAATTTTTAAAAATGCCATTTTGGGGGACTCAGGTTGTAGCTCAGTAGTAGAGTGCTTGCCTGGCACGTGTGAGGCACTGGGTTTGAACCTCAGCACCACATAAAAATAATAAAATAAAGGTATTGTGGCCATCTACAACTACAAGAAAAGAAAAGCCCCTTTTCCTCTACCTATTTTCTTTAAATATTTTTTTAGTTGTAGATGAACACAATACCTTTATTTATTTATTTTATGTGGTGCCGAGGATCAAACCCAGTGCCTCACACGTGCCAGGCAAGCACTCTACCACCAAGCCACAACCCCAGTCCTCCTCTACCTATTTT
>PVHX01008283.1:58211-84675 GCA_004024805.1 Geosciurus inauris | reverse complement strand
GATTAGGACCATACTTCCTTAACAAAACTCCTATAGCACAAGAAGTAAAATCAAGAATCAACAAATGGGATGGATTCAAACTAAAAAGCTTCTTCTCAGCAAAAGAAATAATCAATGAAGTGAACAGAGAGCCAACATTCTGGGAACAAATCTTTGCCACACACACATCTGATAGAGCACTCATCTCCAGGATATATAAAGAACTCAGAAAACTTATCATCAAAAAACTAACAACCCAGCCCTTTTTATTTTTGGTTTTGAGATATGGTCTCACTGAGATGCTCAGGATCTCACTAATTTTCTGAAGCTGGCCTTGAACTTGCAATCCTCCTACCTCAGCCTCCTAAATTGCTGGGATTATAGGCATGTGCAGCCATGCCAGGCATTATTGTTGTTTTCTTAATTGTCTATCACCATTGCCTCTCAAAATCTCTTTGATGTAGCAATCTGATTAAGCAAAGAAATGCTACCTCTTAGCTCAAAGGAAAACAGCACTAAGCATACAGTATCATCTGATTCAGTGACTTGTTTGTCCTCACTTCTTGTCACTTGCAACTTCCTCAACTATGGTCCATCTACATTCACTTCCTTGCTGTGTCTCTAATATGGCCATCAGGGTTCTGCTTTCAGGACTTGTCATTTGTTTTCTCAGCCTTAAATATTCTACCTCAGGCACTCACATAATTTATTCCAGTGAAATTCTCATATCACTACTCAAATCTTACTTTACCAGGATGTCTTATTTTTTTCCACAGCATTTATTACCACCTGATGTATGACATATTTACATGTTTACACATTTTGCTTATTTTCAGAATGTAGTAACCAGAAATTGTTCACTAATTCCCTCCCAGCTCCTAGGATAGCAACAATAAAGCAAACATCAATCAACGGAAAGTGGGAATAGGTATATTAATTTCAAACAAACCTGACTTCAAGAAAAAGTGTCTTGAATAAAGATAGAGTCACTGAATAGTGTTCATTTATCCAACAAGACATAACAAACGTGTGTGTGTGTGTGTGTGTGCCTAAAAAGAGAGCATGAAAGTATGTGAGGCAAAAATGGATAGAATTGAAGGACGAAATAGACCATTCTACTCTTACAGCTGTAGACTTCAACACTCCTCTATCAGTAATAGATATATCAAATAGGCAGAGAATCAGTAAACATGTAGATGAACTGAACAACACTAGCAAGCAACTTAATATAATTAGCCCTTATAGGATATTCCAAGCAACAACAGCAAAAGACATATTCTACTTAAGCTCACATGGAACATTAGGACGGACTGCATTCTTGGGCATTAAACCCATCTTAAGAATTTTAAAAGCATAGAAATCATACAAAGTATGTTCTCTGAACACAGTGAAATTAAATCAATAGCAAAAAGTTGACAGGAAAATTTCCAGACGCTTGGAAATTAAACAATATCCTCTAAATAATTAATGTCATTCAAGAATTGTCTTAAAAAAATCGAACTGAACAAAAATGTAACAAATTAAAATTTGTGAAACACTGCCAAAAATAATGCTGAGGGAGAATTTCATAACATAAATATATATGAAAAGATGAAAAGTTTCAAATCAATAACCTCAATTCCCAATGGAAGAACCTACGTAAAGGAGAGCAAAATGAACCCAAAGCAAGCAAAAGCAAGAAAAATACTAAAGATAAAAGCAAAAATCAATAGAACTGAAAACATATAAACAATGAGAAAATCAATGAAACAGAGCTGGATCTTTTAAGAAAATCAATAAAATCAACAAACATGTAGTGTAATGGACAAAGAAAAAAAGAAAAGACTCAAATGACCATGTTTAGGAATGAAACAGGGGAAATCATGAGAAACCCTGTAGACATCCAGAAGATATAAAAGAATTCTACAAACCAATCTACACATAAAATTTGATAATTTAGGCAAAATAGATCAATTCCTCAAAAATCACAAACTATCTGCAACTCACCCAAGAGAAGATAGATGATTTAAATAGTCCTATAACTATTGAAGAAATTAAATTCAGAATTTAAAAATTATTTTAAAAAATATGCTACTTTAAAAGGGCAGTGTGGAAGACGGCAGAGTAGAGGAAAGCTGCCTTCCAAACTGGACCATGGCATGAGACCAAAGCAGCAGGTGTACAGTTTCTTAGCAAGGTAGGTGAAAGAGGAAATTCACTAAAATTTTTTTTTAAATGTTTTTTTTCGTTGTAGATGAACACAATACCTTTATTTATTTTATGTGGTGCTGAGGATCGAACCCTGTGTCTCACAGGTGGGAGGCAAGCGCTCTACCACTGAGCCACAGCCCCAGCCCAAAATTCACTAAAATTTAATATTGGACACTCAAAGTGGCTTAGGGACTGAGAAATTTGAGTGCACACCCTGGAGCAAACTCAGTACAGACAAAGGAAGAGGGAGTAAAGCTGTACTGTGGGGTGTCTTGGTATAGAGAAATCTGGTGCCTAAACTTATCTGACCCAAGAGGCTGCACTATGGAAAACACATGCAGATGCTTAACAAGCACGCTCTGTATCTCAACTGACCACAAAGAGTTGAGCCAGGAGCCATCTTGGAGCACGTGCTCTCCCTTAGCATCTGCAGGACTTAGATCAGAAAACAAACACAGCCCCAATGTACTAGCAGGCACCTACTGAGGGATCTGAGTAGTGCCTGCCTGAAAGTAAGACAAACAGGTGCTGAGTAGACTGTACCCAGTGGGATTCAAGTCTGAAGGGCAACCGGAGCCTTTGTGTCTGGCAGCTCAGGTGACCAGCTGAAGCAGGCTGGGAGTCTGAGTGGGGCAAAGGGGAGAATACACTTAGGTACTAATCCTGAGAAGGCTGTGTAACTGGGAGGCAGTGAGCTGAGGAACACTCCTGTGCACCATGATTGAACTT
Organism: Geosciurus inauris; assembly: GCA_004024805.1. Taxonomy (NCBI): domain Eukaryota; kingdom Metazoa; phylum Chordata; class Mammalia; order Rodentia; family Sciuridae; genus Geosciurus; species Geosciurus inauris. The sequence goes on along the minus strand of PVHX01008283.1, from coordinate 81,777 downwards.
GCTGAGAGGCTCTTGGGAACCAAATCCATGGAAGTGATAGACTAATGTCTACCCTAGGGTGGGTCAATCTATGTTTCCACACAAGGTGCCACTAAACAAAGCCTGATTAGAGCTGAAGCCTCACTAGACCTCAGCGCCATCTCCTGGAACCCCGTCACAGACCTCTGCAAAAGCCAAACCTTGGGCATGTACTGAATTGGTCAGGAAGGTCACAACACAAACCAACTGTAAATCTTAACCCATCCCACCTCATACTGGTGACAAGAGAAACTGCGTCTCATATCAAAAAACTTCAATCTTAGGCCACTTCAACTGGTAACTCAGCAACACAAAAACAGGAAGTGGTTAACATCCCTCATGGCTTGTTCTATAAGAATATAACTGAAAAATTGGAAAGACTATTGGACATAAACGATAACTACACATTCTAGTCAAATATTTTGAACACCTCAGTGGCGAAGTTTCCTTCAGTTTTCAATAAGATTTTGGAATGTTTAAATATATATTTTTAAATTATATTTTTTCTTATTCCTTTGTGTGTGTGTGTGTGTGTGTGTACATGCACATGCGTGCAAACATGTAAATGTTTGTGCGTGCATACATGTAAATGCTGGTTGTCCTGGTTGGTTCAAGGACATATATAGATATACTTATTTGTCTCTTCTTCATTCAGTGTTTTGTTTTATTTTGTTTTGGGTTTTTTGTTTTTGTTTTTTGGTACTGGAAATTGAACTCCGGGGCACTTGGCCACTGAGCCACACCTCCAGACCTATTTTGTATTATATTTAGAGACAGGATCTCACTAAATTGCTAAGTACCTCACCATTGGTGAGGCTGACAATGAATTCGCAATCCTCCTGCCTCAGCCTCTGGAGCCACTAGGATTATAGGCATGCACCACTGCACCTGGCTCATACAGTATTTTTTAAATGAAATTATCTTTTTCTAGCATTGTTGTGTGAGGATTTGGGCTTATTGGATTGTATGTCTTGGTTTGATTTTGTATTATTTTCATTTGTTTATTTCTCTTGTTTTTCTTTCTATCTTCCCCTGCTAATGGCTTAATTCCATTGTTCTTTCTTCTTCTTTCCCAATACCTTGCTGCTTCTATTTCCCCTCCCTCTGTATACATACCCACTCCCTCTGTATAAATACTCACTGCAACTCTTCTACATTCTCTCTTGTCACTTTCTGAAATTGTGAAGTTTTTTCTAACTTTTTAACACATTTCCCTTTCCTCTAATTAACTGTATTTTTACCATCACTTAGACTAATTGATTTGTATAACTCCTGCTCCCACCATTAACATTAATACAGTCATTTCCTCTGTGGATGAAATAGTTGACAACTACTATTTGCTTTAAAGTGAGAATTAGTTCATGGTTGGTTTCATTGCTGACAATTGCTGAATCCACCATTCCTCTTTCTTGATGACAATTAATATTGAAGATGTCCTATCTGGATATTTACCATTTGTTGTCTGCAACAGCTATTACTATTGTTACTATTGTTTGTTTTGCCCCCATTTTGTGAGGTGCTGAGAACCTCCAGTGTCATTAAAAATTCACAGGTCTGCCGTTGAACTAAACATTCCCTAACATTACTCAAACTCAATGAAGGGAGGAGACAAAAACCCCAAATCATGAACAAGGACCTAAGAAGGAAAAACCAGAGAGAGAAGTTAGGTCTCACCCCCTGATATTTACCCATACTACCCCCTGATATCTACCTATACATCAAAAACAGAGAAATCCCAAAACAAATAAGATGATTACACACAAAAGTATATGCACAAAAAAAAAAAAGATATAGAAGAATCAATTTCAATGGATGCATAAGACCAAGACCTCTGAAAACATGAGAAAATAGGCAAATAAATCTCCCCCAAAAGTCCACAATCCCTCAAAAAAGGGTTCCATTTATAGTGAAATGGATGAAAACACAGAGGAAGATTATAAAAAGCCAATTATAAAAATGTTCAGTAAACTAAAAGGAGATCTAAGGAAGGAACTAAGAAAGCAATTATGGTAGATGAAAGACAACTGTAATAAAGAAATAGAAATAGTGAAAAGAAACCAAGAAATGAAGATATGATCAATCAAAGTAAAAACTCACTTGAAAAGCATCACTAACAGATTAGATTGTATAGAAAATAGAACCTTGGCCCTTGAAAACAGAACTTCAGACATTAAAGACAGGCCATATGAGCTTGAGTACACAGAAGGCAGTAAAGGGAAAAAACTATAAAGTATGACCAGAATATACAAGAACTCTGGGGCAACTTTGAAAGACCAAATCTGAGAATCATCAGGGTAGAAGAGAACATGGAGATAAAAACTAAAGGAATAAAGAACATTTTTCAATGACATAGTTACAGAAAGCTATTCCCATATCAAAAACAATATACACATCTATATATAGGAGGCTTACAAGACTCCACATAGACCCAGTCAAATGAGAAACTGCCTAAGACACATCATATTCAAAATGCCTCACATAGAAAATAAGGAAAGATTATTAAAATCCATAAGAAAGAAACATCAAGTCACATTTAGAGCTTACTTCTGATTTCTCAGCTCAGACCCTAAAAATCAAGGAGGGTATGAAATTAGATATTCCAAGTGCTAAAAGAAAACAACTATCAGTCAAGGTTACCATACCCAGCAAAACTCATTTTCAAATTTTAGGGGAAAATAAAAACATTCCATGACAAGAAAAACTAAAAGAATTCATGAGAACCAAGTCCGCACTACAGAGAATACTCAAAATAAACTGCACCCAAAGGAAGTAAAAAACAATTCCCAAAGCCCACAGAGGGAATTCAATAGAAGAATAATCCACTAAATGAGAATCAAGATAGGATAAAATACAGCAAAAAACCAAAATGATAGGAAACCACAAACACATATCCATACTAACACTGAATATTAATGATCTCAACTCTCTAATTAAGACACATATTAGCATAATAGATAAAAAATAGATCCTACATGTTTACAGGAGACTCATTTTATAGGCAAAGACACCCACAGGCTGAAACTAAAAGAATGACAAAAAATATTCCAGGCATATGGTCTCAGAAAACAAGCAGAAGTAGCTATTAACATAGCTGACAAAGAAGATGTCAAGCAAAAATTAATCAGAAGAGACAAAGAAGGCCACTACATCCTAGTAAACGGAACAATCCAACAGAAAGATAAAACCACAGTAAATATTTATGCACCAAATTTCAAGCACCCAGTTACATGGAAAAAAATACTCCATGACATTAAATTCCACGTAGACCCCAGCACAATGATACTGTGGGATTTCAATAACCCTTATCACCAATATACAGATCATCAATACAAAATATCAATAAAAATATATCCAACCTAAACAACCCTACAAATCAAATGGATCTAATGGACATCTACAGAATATCCCATGCCAAAACTGCTAAATTTACTTTCTACTCCACCGCACATGAAACCTTTCCCCAAATATAGTTTTACTCTTCCTTTCCTTAGAACACACCAGTAGCAGTTACCACAAGTATGGGACTTCTGTCCCTCTGATTTCCAGATTCAGGTTACATTTACCATGCTCAACACTCATTGCAATTATGCTTTCAGGAAAAACACCATTGAACTTTGAAGAGCAACAACCTGAAAAAAAAATGTAAATTGCTTTTTGCTATGTTGTCTGCAATACATTTAAACAACATCTCTTTTACATTTTTAGAATGATCTAGACTAAGGCTTAAAATATGTCTTAGATTTACTGTCTTGATTATTATGATTCCCTAGGTATCATGGAATTTTATAGGTATTAGCTATGGATGATTGGAAGATGTGCATTATATCATAAGTTTGATCCAGTTCAAACTATGATTATATGTTACCTTTAATTCTATGAAAGCATAATAATCTTTAAATGCACTTGATATATTAAGTTCTAGATAAAATAATACTCAACTCAATGTTAGTTCATCATTTTAGAAAATAAATTGTTTATGGAAAAAGATACACATTCATAAAAACAATGAAAAGTTTCCTTTGAATAGTTATTTTGGGCACAAAATGTGTGGTTGTATTCACATGTGAAAAATGAATTCACACTCTGTTTTTTTGGGGATATACTAAGTCCATAGAATGAAACCTATTTTTATTCATAATGAGGCACAACTCTATATTCATTTCATTCAAAATTTGGCATTATGGTTTTGAGTTCCTCCTTCTCTGCTATTTTTTTCTGATGGAAATATAAATGCTGTAAAAACTAGAAGAAAGCTGTAGTTTTCATCCATTGTTTTGTTTGTCAAGCATCCATTTCTCTGGGGAGTGTTTCTATCCATGCCTTCCACCAACTAGGCCATATTTAATAACCATGATCCCACCTTTCATGACAGCTGAAGCCCCCCATCAAGAATAACAAATTTTTGACCACACAATTTCAGCCTCAAACTGCTTACTAGCTGCAGTAGCACAGATGTAAGCTATGAACTTTGTGATCTGCTTTATGGATGGAAAATAGCAAGGCTGTCTTATAGAGAAAAATAAAGATGCCCCAAAATGAAGCAAAGGGAAAACAGGAAAGATTCTGATAATATCAAAGTTTTTGCTTCCATTTGTCCTCAAGGCCCAAATGTATCCTTTGCCTTTGGTTCCAAGTACTTTTAGTGAACTTCTTCATTCATAAGTTTATGCTTTTACCCTTCCCTCAAATATTGTTATTTATGATAAAAAATGTCTTACTAAAGAAATTCAAATTTTGTTATTAGCAAATAATTTTAGTCAGCTGCTTCATCAATGGATCCAAAAGACTTGACAAAAAGAATGTAAAGGAGAAAAAGATTATTTGGGACTCAGGGTTTCAGACGTCTCAGTTCACAGATGGCCAACTCCATTGTTCAGAGCTCAAAATGAGGCAGAACATCAAGGCACCAGAGTGTGGAGAAAGAAATCAGCTCAGGACATGGCCACCAGGAAGCATAGAGCAACCTTCACCATGGAGAAAATATAAATCCCAAAGGCATGCCTCCAATGACCTACCTCCTCCAACCACACCCCACTTGCCTATAGTCACCACTCAGTTAATCTGTATCAGGAGATTAATATTCTGATTAGTTTGAGGCTGTCATATCCCAATCATTTCACCTCTAAACTTTCTTGCATTTTCTCACACATGAGCTTTTCAAGGACACCACATATCCAAAGTGTAACACAATCTTAAATATTAGCAATTTTTTTTTGTACCAGGGATTGAACTCAGGGGCACATAACTACTAAGCCATATCCCCAATCTATTTTTACATTTTATTTAGAGACAGGGTCTCACTGAGTTGCTTAGGGCCTTGCCAAGTTGGTAAGGCTTTGAACTTGCCATTCTCCTGTCTCAGCCTCGTGGGCTGCTGGGAGTACAGACATGTGCCACCACGTCTGCTACATTAGCAGTTTTTTATTTGAAGCAGTCAATATCCTCATACTGACATAAACATATCTTATTGAAATGGTTTAGCTTATTCCTAAGGAGAATGCACAACCTGGATAATCATGGAGTGCCTTAGTACTCAGGTGTTAGGAAGAATCCATATGGAATTTGGACTTTGATATGTGGGAGAAGACTTGAAGAAGTTGGGGCTTTGCTCAGGATGAAAGCTGCCAAGAAATCAAGGCAATTCTGATTGAGTATCTTAGTATATTTTATCTATAGGAGGTCCAAATTAGACAAAGCAGAATATGGATTTGGTAAAGCAGAATTCACTCAAATAGCCAGGTTGGGCTGCACTTGATTTTTATGGTTTGGACCATGTTCACATACTGTTTGTGTGCTGACCTGATTAAGAAGTAGTCCTATTTTCATCTTGACAGATCAGCCTTGTCTTGATAGGGTGGCCTTGTCTAATGTTAATGTTCTGAGAAATCATTCACATTTAATGGGATAACCCCAGACCTCACTGTGAATATCCAATCTGCTCCTGGAAGCCAGAGGCTTTTTTCTTCTTCTTCTTGAGTCCCCACTTTGTCCATAGGCAGACAGGATAAGGACACAGGCCATTCATCAGTGATTTTCTGATTTTTGCCATTGCTGATATTTCTTGAATCAACATGCTGTTTAGAGAACTCACACTATGGTTGGGCTGGAATTAGTCTCTCCTGTTCTTTTGGTTGTAAGTTGCTTTGTTGAATCCTCAGATGTATCAATGTTTGTATAATCACATTTAAAAACTCTGAATAGTATATGTCAGCCAGTAGAAACATAAATCATTATCAAAACCAAAATTTATTCTTAGATCATTAGCAACTAATTGTTTGAAAGAGGGAGGACGGAGTCTGTTTATTATTTTAGCCTTAAAAATGGATTATAGGCTGGGCTTTTTTAAAAAAAAAAATCTTTTCATTTCTCAAACCCTAGGGAAGTTTCACAATTTTAAAAATTAAACTGACTTAAAATTTTTTCATGAAGAACTTAAAAAAGTATCACAATTAGAGATCGATTGAGTTTCATAAAATGCTAATAGTCACTACTAAGGCTGATCATTTTTGTAATTTTGGGTCTTTGTGCATAAAGTATATGTGTATAAACATTGAGTCATTCCTTCAATAAGTGTCTGATGATTGTCTATGTTGAGGCCTTTAGAAGAGAATGGAGAAATATGATGAGTCAGACATTGCTCCTCCCTGGAGACTCACAGATGAGCAAATATGCTTTACTCCATCTTCTTTTCTTCTTGTACCTAAAAGTGTATGCCACAGCCAGACTTGCCCAGAAACCCAATGACTATTCATTACATGCTACTTGATGATGAACATTTATTATGCTTATTTTGAGGAAGTAAAAATACTGTTGAAAATATTTTATATATATATAAAATCTTCTATATAGTGAGAAAATCTTCTCACTAAATAGAAGATATCCTGACCCTGTCTCTACATAAAACACAAAATAGGGCTGGGGATGTGCCTCAGTGTTCGAATGCCCCTGAGTTCAATCCCCAGTACCAAAAAAATATATATATATGGATTATTTGTGGAAGAATATTCTTTGCATAAGGAGTGCCATCTTTCAAGTAGAATGTGGGGAGGGGAATCTTGTTCATGTATCCATTCTTTCAACATTTTCTGATCACTTTTTACTTGTAAGGTATTGGTCTGAATTGGGAATATGAGGATCAATAAACACCTTCCCTGTCTTCCAGGCACTGTTGGTGCAAAAAGGAAGACAGATAAAAATAAAGAGAGGATGATGAAACCATTGATAAGTGAATTATGAGGATGTTAACAGAACATACACCTTCCCCAGTTTAGGTGGGCTGACAGTAGACAGAACTGGCTTCCTGGAGTAGCTAATGTCTGAACTGAATGTCAATTGGAATTAACCACAGCAAAAACAGATGTAGATGGAATAAGATTAGCAAAGTCTTGGAAGATGCGAGCACTGTGGCATGTAGAGGACCATGAGCTATGTGATGAGAAAGAATTTTGATTGTTCATTTTTGCTCATTTTCATTTCAAGACAAGTATTGCTGGGATTGCACAATCATAAATCTCTACTGCTTCTGCTAACACAAAAAAACACATAGCTTTGTAACTCTAAAAGAAATGGATGCCTTTAAAAACTCAGAATTAGAAGTTGAGTGCTGACTGTGGCTAAACTTGCCATAGCTGTAGTCAAAGTCAGTTTTCAAAAAAAGCCTGCATGTTTCTTAGAGTTCTCCAGAATAAAGATAGAAAGAACTATAAAATTCTTAACATTTACATTTGTACATGAAAAAAATATACCAGAGCTATTCCTTTATCCATTAAACATATAACTAGAAAATGGCTGGAGAGGTAGCATTCCTTCCTAAACCTCTTCAGGGCACAGTGACACATTTTAAGGTTGAATACTCTTTTCTTTTTTTCTTTTTTATAAATATTTTTAGCTGTATATGAACACAATATCTTTATTTATTTTTGTATGTGGGCTGAGAATCGAACCCAGTGCCTCACGCATGCTAGGCAAGTGCTCTACCACTGAGCTACAACTCCAGCCTGAATACTCTTTTCTAGAGGAATCTATGATAGCACATCTCTCTTCCAATCTTCTGATTCCATATAGATACTGGACATTTTTCTCTTTCTCTGTTTCTACCTATTTCTTCAGGGGAAAAGGCCTCAACATCATAGGTGCAGAATAGGTGAATATGGAGAGCTTGGGTACACATTTCATAGTAAAAAAAAAATCATAATGTTTCAATGTAAAACGAGAAATATGCTAAGGTGGTCACATAATAGTAAATGTACTTTACCATCTGTTAGGTGACACTGACAGTTATTCAAATCTCATTAAATTGACTATCACAGCTAAACCAAAAATGCACCTGTGGCAGAAATACTCAAAACTAGGCTAAGAAAGAATGTTCCCTATCCCCCAAATTAAGTGGGGTTTCGAATTAGGCATCTCTAAATTTATGCTCAGAAAAGAAAGAAAGAGAGAAAAATGGATGGGGAAGAAGAGAAGGAAAGGGGAAAATGAAAAGGAAGAAGAAAAAGAAAGAAAATAAAATCCTTTTCTAAAAGCAATTTTAAATCATTTTAAAGGTGTTGTAAACTCAGTAGACAAAAAGAAGGGCCAAGGAAAGTTCTACTGCACCCATGAATCTTGAGCACCTTAAAAATAGGGACAAAGACATGGTAATTGGAGCAACTAGTGCTATAAAGATACAGGGGCTTAAAATGCACATGTATATTCAAGAACTAAAACCAAATTTGTTTTGGCTTGAGAGTAAATAGAAGGATGAGATGGGAAAATTAGACAGGAGCCATCCTAAGAATTTTGCCTAAAATATGTATTCAATGAATTAATCACTTTATCTACTACTAGTATATTAAATCTTTATGCTTAAATATATCATATTTAGTGATTTACTAGCTTGTACCTTGGCTCATTAGAGAAACGTACTCACACGTGGAGTTTTCAGTACGCCTGTGGAAGATCCTTGGACCTATTGTTATGATGATTAGAAAAGTTCTTACTAATATGAAGGCCAGAGTAGAGTGTTCTTAAAGTTAACATATATAAACAAAATGTTTACATCTGTTTGTGTTTTTTCTTTTTCTAGGGTCAGACATTGTTCAATGGTTAATAAAGAACTTAACTATAGAAGATCCAGGTAAACAAATCATTTTCCTATTGCTAGAAATTTTTGTGTGCATGTGGTTTTAAGAAATATGCTTTCTCAGAGCTATGTAAAATGGTAAGCAGGTAAACCTCTAAAAAATTAGAATTAAATTTGAACTATGCTTTTACTATTTCACAAATTGTATTGCAGTGGATATATATTTAGCTAAACTTTAGTGTATTTTTACAATTTTCACATACTTAATGCCCCTTTTATATTATTTGATTCAAGTTATTAGTGATTTTACAAAAGATGAACAATATACATATCAAAATAATTGTAGATATGATTTATAGGAAGTGATTATAAAATCATGAGATTTTTCTTTATAACACTCATAAATGTAAATCTCATTAATTTATATTTTTGCCTTAACTCCATTTTGAAGCAAAGTTTGAAAATAGCATGTTACTTGAAATTCAGATTTTTTTGTCATGTCTACATGGTGTGTGTATGTGTGTGTGTGTGTTTGTGTTTAATGCTTTTATTTAAGTCATAAACCCATTTGCTCTGATAGACATATCCATTCTGAAGAAAAACACTAATTTCCAGAGTTTTAGAGCAATTTCTACCAGTTCCCATCTTGTATTGCTTGAAACAAATTCCCATTCCTATTACATAGATGCAACATTTAATGACTTTTAAAAAATGTAATGTAAAAGCCTTCATATGTGGCAAACAATTCACATGAATATAATATGAATATAAAATGAATATAAGAAGATCTATATTGTTTAGAGAAGATGCTAAAAACAAAATATCATAGCTTTTGGCAAAACTTGGATTATAGTCTGGGAATAACATGACAGAGAAGGATAGCAATATGCCAGCCTGTGCAACCTCTACCCCTGGATTGGAGATCAATCTGGTATAACTTTTGCTCCTCCCTCTGGAGATTACTAATGTAGGATTATTTAGAACTAATAGTACATGGAGATTTAAGGTTTTTATGTTTTCCTTATTTTGAGATAAATTTATCAAGACTTGCAGAAAATGCAGCTTGAAATTCTGTACATAAAGGCTTATATACAGCCCCCCATCCTCACTTTGTACATGTGCTTTTAAAATACTTATCTTGGCAGATTCAATGGGATTAAACAATTAGGCAAAGATGAAGCAGCTGTTGTCAGCATAATAGTAATAATATGTGAAACAAGGAGATAATATAAAGAAAGGAAGCCACCCTCTGTTCAAGCTCACATTTCAGTCTCACCTAATGGCATCCCTAGTTTTTATAAACTAGAACATTCCACACAAATGATTCCAGGGATACAAAACAAATTGGCACAGTCACTAATAACCAGGGAACTACTGATTTCCAAAGAATATTATAGACCAAAGTGTTAAATGAATTCAAAGGATTTTTTTTTTAAGATAAAGACTGAAGATGAACTTTGGTAATAGTTTGAAAAGCAGGAAAAGTAATTAATATGTAATAAGCTAGTAAGGAACAATCATTGTTGGTAATATACATGTGGGATCTCATTTTATCTATAATATATATGAAAATCTGATTTTATTTGGTTGCTCAGCACTTTGAGGAAGTTACAAAGCTTCATTAGAATGTATATGAATAGATAAGAAAATCATATCTAGGAATAAACATATTTTTACACATATTTATTTATTTATTTGTACCAGGATTAAACTCAGAGGCAGTAATCACTGAGCCACATCCTCAGCCTCTTTTGTATTTTGTATAGAGAGAGTGTCTCACTGAGTTGCTTAGGGACTTGCTAACTTGCTGAGGCAGACTTTGAACTAGCAATCCTCCTGTCTCAGCCTCCCTGGAATTACAGGTGTGTGCCACCTGCCTGGCCTTTACTCATATTATGACAGGCTAAAACAATTAGTTTTTAATTTGTTTGTTTGTTACTTTGAAAGAACCAGTTCAACCTCTATGGAGTGCCAGGCTCTGTGTAGGTTTCAAGAAGAGCAAAAAGCATCTAAATATAACAGATTATGCTAACAAACAATGAATCATTCTGGGAAACCATTTGAGGCCTAATTAAATATGGTTGTCAATATATCTGATACTATGAAATCTACTTTAATAGCAGCATCTATGAAATCATTCATGCTAGCTGCTCAGAGGAAACACCCAGCAGTTGTTATAATGCCAGGTCTAGCTTTAACCTCCATCAACACTGTGAAGATGCTTAAAAATAAGAGAACCCCATGCCTGGTTTTCTCTATCTGGTTACTAAGTGGTTATCTGAAGACCCTGAGTGATCATTTGAAGTTATAGATGTTAATAATTTGGTGAAAGATTTTATGGCAAGTTGGAAGAAGATTCTGAGTAGGGGAGCTGGTTCCGATGACTCATTTGGAGGAGAAGGGAAGAGTTTCATGATCTCAGGGCCTTATTCAAGACCCCTGAGTCCATTATTATTTAGTGTTTAATATTTTATTAATAGATACTTACTATCTTTTCACTTCTGTTCCAGTAATTCAGTGGACATTTGGCTGAATATTTTACTAGAGCTTTTGGTGTGTTAGGCTTTAGTCAGATTGTATTATTCTTTCAAAATGAAGCTGGATTTGAACTTTTAGTTAGAATTTTAGATTTTTTTTAGTTATGTGTACATACATGCATCTACATTTACATATAGATGTAAAGCACATATATAAGATTAGTTTAAATTGTGTTCTACTCCTTGAGTCCACTTTCATAATATATATTATTTTAGAAAAAATCCATTTCTTCATGTATTTATTCATACATTCATTCATTTAACAAATATTTTTTGAATTCTGACTATGGGCCACATACTAGAAATACAAGGTGAGCATTTCACTCTGAATGACTGATTCTTTGGCTACCAAGATAGTACACTTCAGTATTTCCTTCTCTTTCATTGGCCACTGGTTTGGTCTCAGTTTCCTGCAATGGCTTATCACTTTTCAACTGGTCCAGATTTCTGTCCTTGTGACTGTTTTTTCTATTTACACACTGATGCTAAGTGACATATGCAAAGAACTTTCAGACTCGCAGCTTCTGTGCTGACCTGTCCAGGTACTCATCTTTTATCTATCCAATGCTCATACAGCCTCTCCTGAAGGGTCAAAATCAGCACAATCAAAATGGAACCCTAGTTTTCTCCAGCTCTGAAACCTCCTTCCTGTATTCCCCAGCTCAGTTACACAGTTGAGTCTTCTATTAAGGAACATGGTGTGTCTTCCCATTCATTTGAGTTTCATTTGTAGTCTTTTATCCTCACAAACTTTAAAGTTTCTCTCATGTAGGTTTTGCAGATTTCTTACTAAACTTGTTTATAATTATTTTTATTTTCCTAATATATGTGAGTCTTCTCTTCCATAACAGATATAGATTATTATTTGTATATAGATGAAAATGATTGATTTATGTATGCTAATTTTATGTCATCACTTTCCTAAATTAGCCTTCTTTTGTTTTTTTTTAATAATTTTTGCAGTTATAGATTGACACAATACCTTTATTTTATTTATTTTTATGTGGTGCTGAGGATCCAACCCAGTGCCTCACACATTCAAGATGCATGCTCTACTACTGAGCCACAACCCAAGCCCCTAAATTAGCCTTCTTAAGAAAATATTTTAACTAACTTATTGGAAATATATAATGCTTTTTACAGCAGATTTAAGTATTATTTATAGTTGTTCAGTCCCTGAACTTCTAAATACTTGACATTATCTTTTGTTGCTTGTGTATATATGTATATTTGTTGACTTCTTGTATATAAAAGTAGATGAAATGAACTTTCTTCTTATATATACTATAGTTACTCTCATACCTTTAATATTCTGATAAAACATGAAAAATGTTGATTTTCTTCATATATGACTGTATATATATATATACACTTTTTTAAACTTCGTAAATTTTCTTTCTTTGAAGTTCAAAATATATGAAGGCCATTTCATTGTTTTTCATAGCATATTTATAAGATTTGGGGATTCAGTCTTTTAGTGGGGGGTACCAGATATTGAACTCAGAGGCACTCGACTACTGAGCCACATCCTCAGCCCTATTTTTTTTTTTAGTTGTAGATGGACACAATATCTTTATTTTATTTATTTATACGTGGTGCTGAGGATTGAACCCAGCGCTTCACGCATGCGAGGCAAGCGCTCTACCGCTGAGCCACAATCCCAGCCCCTGCCCCCCCAGCCCTATTTTGTATTTTATTTAGAGACAGGGTCTCATGACTTGCTTAGTGCTGTGTTTTTGCTGAGGCTGGCTTTGAACTTATGATCCTCCTGCCTTGGCCTCCTGAGACACTGGGATTATAGGTGTGTGCCACCATGCCCGGCTTGATTCAATTTTTAAGTGTGTTGACTCATTTTTTTTCAGTTGAAAAAAAATTTCTATTTTGTTATTAAAGTCTCATTTTCTTCATATATAAAATGGATATATAATATGAGTATCTACTTTAGTATTATCCTAAGAATTTAATAAGTAATATATGTAATAGTTATTACTGCATCTTTACATAATAGTTTCTAAAAAATATTAACAATTGTAGTTATGTTTTTAGTTTTATAGCAATTGTAACCAATTATTTTCCTGCTTATTTGTCTTGCTTTAATTTTGAAACATTTACTTATGTGTTTTATTATACATCTCAATTATAATTTTTTCATTATTTTCTTAACTTTTCCCCAAACTTCTCTATTATAGAATAATTTTAAAAGTTTTTTCATTATAGCATTCACTAATTTTCTTCACTAGAAACTCTTTACTGGTGCTAACAGAGAATTTATCTATTGCATATTTCCCCTTTCATTACCTTTATGTTTTTCTCAAGTACTTTTTTCTACCTACCATTTAGCAAATTATCATCTAATCATAGTGTATTGTTGTAAAAGTTATCTTGTGTCTTGTTTTTGATTACATCTTGTCATTTAACAATATTGAGTGCATATGGCAGATATGGTCATAGATTTACTTCACATCATTTTGTGTTTCAGAAATATTTGTGGATTTGTTTTGTGAATATTTTTCCCATTTATTACTTCTCAAACATGAGGAACTCTATATAGGACTATCTTTAGTTATTGGCAGGAAGAGAGGATTCTCTTTGTATAACACAGTGCCATAGTTTGTGCCTTTTGCAGCTTGAGTTGGATTACTGATAAATATAAATTTTCATTGATACATTAGCTTGTTGACTGTGTATAGTGGGGAGTTTGTTGTTTCTATGAAAAATCCTAATTTCAGTATCCCATCATGATATATTGTCATCCAGTGCACTGGGCACATTTCACTGGGACATGTTTCTATCTTATATTGTATTTTTCAGTTGCTCAGATTCTGACAAGATGTGGTCATTCCTGGTATCTTCTGTCATGCTTCTCTCTACCATGGGAGGGGAGAGCTGTCCACACTTGGCAGTTTTACTGTTGGTGTAGCCCCACTCCAGCTGCTTTCAGGTGTTGTTGATCTACTGAAATGAACTGAATGAATGACAAGTGATGCGCTGCCTTCCCTCTTGAATTATACCCTTCCCACCCTGGCTTCAGGGTTTCATTATAACCCTGAGAGCATTCTCTACTTACTACTTTGGTGTTCTTTCAAGAGGCTGTTGCAATCTGGCCCCATCTTTAGTAAATTGCTTAGACTTTGGCTGCCTTGCTTCCGCACACTTTCCTAATTTTTAGTACCAAATACAAGTTTCTATTTGTGTGATTCTGTGTGTGTGTGATTGATAATTATAAACCTTATGTTACCCTTATACCAAAAGTTTACATTTTTATTAGTACCTTTCAACACATCACTAAGAATCGAGAAGGGATGTGTGTGTGGAGACAGGGGGTGGAGGGAGAGAGGGGCACCACACCAGGCTCACTGTGAGGGCATAGAAAATGATCCTATCTCATACTGTGCTTCCTAAAATGCTGTTTATTTTATTCTCAGTTACATAAAGATAATTCTGCTGCTTCCTTACCATTCTGAGATACAATATTGTGTGAAGCTGTCCAAACCTTTTACTACCTGGACACCCCACACAGTTCTTCCTACATTTTGATCCTACTGGGTCCCCCAGTATCTATATGGGCAATAAAGAACTGACAACTTTTTTCTCTTGGATGTGATAATTTTTGCTTATTTGACTAATTGCCTGAAATATTATTCTGTCATATCAATCAGTTTCTGCTATATAATAAAAAAAGTCTGAACAATCATTTTAGCTTAAAAAGTAAAGGACACTTCATTTAGCACACTATTCTGTGGACCTGCAGTTCTTCTCTTCTGACATGGGTCTGTTAGGCTGTTTCCTACTTTGCTCTCTGATACACTATAGCCAGCTGTGAATAGATGATACAGATTTTTGGCATATCTGCATGGTAGGCTTTTGGGTAGATACTTCTCATTCATTTTGCAGTCTGCTAGCACTAGCTTGTTACCATGGTGTTTTCAGCACTACAAGCATGTCATGAATTTCTGCTTGTGTTATACTCACTATTATCTCATACCTGAAAAAGTCCAAAGCATATGTAGGGAGGTATTATATAAGGGTATAGAGGCAGGTGTGTGTGTGTGTGTGTGTGTGTGTGTGTGTGTGTGTGTGTGTGAGAGAGAGAGAGAGAGAGAGAGAGAATTGGGGCCATTAATGCAAAAATCTCCCATATCTATATTTCCTTGACTTTTAAACCTGCCTTTCCACAATAAGTCCTACTATCTTCTGAATTGTTTGCAGAATCTGTGTCTCACAACTTGTCTCAAAATTATCAACAGAAATCAGTAACTCCTTAATGTAACCTGGCTCATTTGTGATCCTGACTACCACTCACTGAAAGGGCCATCTTTTCCAAGCTCTGGAAGTACTGCTGACCAAAATGAGGCATATGAGCACTAGGATTGAAAAGAAATCTCACTAGGACCCCGGGGATGATGGAGCATTATATATTTCGGTGTTTCAACTTGTTCTACCTTTCTCTTTCTCTCCATTGTTCATCTCATGCTTCTTAAGTTTCCAGTATTCCTTGAGAAGCACCCTGGCATTGAAGATGGTCATGGACTTTGCAGACAGACTTGAGCTTGAATCCTTATTCTGTTATATCCTGACTATGGGCCCTGGGTATATTAGTCCCTCTGCTTTTTTTCCCCCTTCATCTGAAAAAAAAATTAATAGTATGTTTTATAAGGTTAAATGAGTCAACATGCAAGTAGGCCAGAATACTGGTTTGATTTCAAATTGGCCAGATTCTTTTCAACATTTTGCAGGCACATTTAGCTAAATTGTACTCTTTTTAAAGTACATGTAATTTTATACTACCCTTCAAACACCTGTTCCATGAAGTTTCATCTCCCATTGGCTTTTCTTTGCCATAAATTATAAGAGTATTCTTATAGGATAGAATGTTTGTGTTATTCCTGGCAATATTTTTTGCATCATTTAATTATATTTTATTTTTTATTTCAAATATTTCTCTTATCACTTCAGTTGAATCAAAGAAACATAATGACAAAAAATAATTATCCTCTCCAGTCATTGAGAGACATGACAAAGTCAATAAGTTGTCAATAATCACTTTATTTTTTACTAATGGGGATTTGCTGAAATGATATATCAAGTTCATCACAACCAACCATTCAGTTTGTACTCCCCTAAGTAAAAAGGAAAAAGCGAGAAGAAATTTTAAGTGAATTATTCATTATCTAACTAAATCCAGTGTTTAAAAATGTCCAGATAGAAAAATAACATGAGGTATAAATGTGGATTTATCCAGGGTAAAATCTTAATTTCAAGTAGCTGCAAAATGTCTTCCTATAGAAGCAATATCTGTTATAAAATTAGCAGTGAAAAATTGAGATTGAAGCAACACAACTGAATGTTTCACTTGAACATTAACAACTGGATTGAGTAACTTAATTGTCACTGAAAGAATTAAATCAATCCATGCTCCCATCATTATAGAGAGATTCTGTCAGTTGCCTTTCAAAACTGCCACAAGTCCTCTAAAGAAAACAATCTAAATTCTTTTAGTTAATTTAATAAAACTCCATTATAAATAGACTCTGTATTCTGTGGACTCGGTTAGACTGCCAGTGAGGTCATAGCACTAAGAACATCGGTACATCATGACTGAGAAAGGATAGAATGTTTGTGTTATTTTTGACAATGTTTTGAACTTGCTAAGCATTTTATACTTTTCTAAATAATTTCAAATAGACTATTTTTTTTGGTAATCACATCAATGTCATGCAGTAGCCAGACAAACATTTCATCACTTTACAATTGGGAAATTAACAGAGAGAAACTTGGGATCATCAAGTTCACACAAAATCTTTGAAGTAGAACCTTGGTATCCAAATCTCTATCGTGTGTACCTGTTGAATTATTTCAGGTACGTGTTGTATATAACTGATTTCTGCTTTGTTATAAATAATTGGCTATCACGAGATAGACAAGGCCTCATCTGATCATCGCAACATTTTGGAAAAATGCAATTGATTTTCTTAGTATTGATGTTATATTTACCTACTGCATTCTGGGAACATTTAGAGGTATTTAGAGCCATTTTCTGCACATTTCAACTCATGTAAAATTTTTAAATTATTTTCTGTGTGTTCTTCAAATTGTTTCAAACAATAATCTTACTTGGACAGAAATAATATAGAAGAATTTAAAATACCCTTCAGGAAAGGGAAGAACAGTGGAGTGAATCAGAATGAACTTTCATATGTGCATGCATGGATGTGGCCCGGTGAGTAAACTGTAAATGGTTTGAAGAGAGATCAGTGGAATGGAGGGAGGGGAATGGGTGGAGAAGTGCTAGGGATTGAATAAGAGTGGGTTGAGTTCCACACCTTTGTAACAATGTTAGGGTGTATCCTAGTGTTGTATATAACTAAAAAGAATAAATTCAAAAAATACCCTTGCGAATATCACCGAGAACCTTATGAGCCTATAAAAATATACATTTTATTATCCATTCTGTAGCCTATAATATCAACAGGAAAGAAATAAAAGTGACTTCATTAATATTGTTCTAGTTTTAACAAACCATTATATGTAAACATTCTGAGCTTTCATGGCATCACCTTACACTGATAATATATAAGAAGTCATGGGTCAGAACCTTTAAGTATACCTGTAACAAGAGCAATTAATTTGAACTAGTTTTAAGATAATAGATACTACCCAAACACCCATCTTGAAAATATGTTTTTGTGTTATAAATAATAATTAACTAAAAAAATTATTCTTATCTTTGGTTACTTGCTCTGAGTGCATGCTCCTACTACTATTCATGTATACAGGGGATCCTATATGTTGCTCTAATTCATTCATGTCAAATGAACAAAAGCCACAGTCTCCATTGTGCATTCATTTTTGTGTTACTAGATTGTCTATAGAAGAGAAAAAATTTATTTTTGCATATACTCTAATGGTGGCCCCTCTATGTCTGTTTGGCCTGCAATAACAGAAATGCAGTAGACTGAGTGCTTGAACAACAGGAACATTAATTTCTCACAGTTCTGGAGGTTAGAAAGTACAAGATCAAGGCGCTGTCGGATTTGGTATTTGGCGAAGTCCATTTCCTGGTTCATAGACATCTGTCTTCTCACCATGGCCTCACACAGCAGAAGGGGAGAAGGAGTTATCTAGGGACGTTCTTATTAAACACCTCCAAGGACTCCACCTCCAAACACTGTCACATTGTGTTGAAACATGAAGTGAAGGAGACACTGCTATCTAGTCTTTGCGTATCCCAATTGTTTAAAATATCTCAGTATCTTGTACATTTAATATCATCAGAAATCTCACTTTCTGTGGCCCTTGCTCCTTGGGTATGCTCTAGAAAGGCAAAAAATGAAAAATCTACAAATGTTGGTCTACGATGTCTGACATTCAAAGTAATCAATACCAGTAAATGCCATCCAGTCACATCCAATCATAGCGAACAGTTATCTTATTTAACTTAGTCATACTCTTTTCTTTCTCTCCCTCTATTTATGTATGTATGTATGTATGTATGTATGTATGTATTGGTTTGCATTTGCATTTAAATACCATATTTCATCATGTAACAAGTGACTGTTATTTTCATGGATTAGTATAATTATGCAGGTGCTCTATACAACTGAGCCAAACCAAGAATGTATGGAAAGGTCTTCCTGAAATCCATACATTGAGGTTTTCATTATGAAAACAGGGAATATTACCTGCCAATATGTCAGGTCATCTTTACTGTTGATAGAGGTTTTTTTTCTGGTTTGGACTTGACTATCTTTGCTTCCTACTTCCATTACCCATGTTAATACAGTTGCAGTAAAAGTAACTATCATACATGAACATTATTAGTGCTGTACCCCCAGGTACCATGTTGAATTGTATTCCTCCTACTTAATTCTTGTACATAGAAAGGGGACAAGAAAGCTCACATTTATTGAATACCAACTATGTGCCAAGCACCATGTTCGTGTCATTCAATCTTTTTTATTTCTTCTTTTTAGATATCCATAACAGTAGAGTATATTTTGACATATGATATATATATCAAGTACAACTCATTCTAATTAGGATCCCATTCTTGTGGTTGTATGTGATGTGGAGTTACACTGGTTGTGTATTCATATATGAACATAGGAAATTTATGTCTGATTCATTCTACTGTCTTTCCTCCCTTCCCCCACTTAACTTCATTCCCCTTTGTATGTCAATCTTTAAAAAGGAAATAAAAAAAACTTCATGAAGTATTAGTAGATAAAAAAGGTAAATCTCAGATCTTAAAGTTAATAAGAACCAATATTAAAACCTAGATATATCTGATTTCAAAACATAAACATTTTCAGTTCCAGCAAATATCTACTTTACTGTGAAAATTTTAGACCAAGACACTGAGCAGAGATGGGGAGTAGATGTGAGATTCCTACCTGATGTTTCTGACATGAGGCCAACACAGTACATTTATTAGAGTTGCAACAGTGAAACAGATGTTCTGGCTCTCTTGATTCTTTCCAGCAGGTGCATCTATAGATGTGGGTCCTAGAATTTTGCACCCTCTTTCATTTTTATCTGATGGGGTTATTTTTAAACTATTGTTATTTGAGATACCAAAAATTAAGGAAAATACCAAGAGTGGTTGGAACTAATTACACTTTCTGGCTTTTCTCTTGTGAAACTTGAACATTTCTACTGAGGCCAGAGTTCAACGAACTTTTAATTAGCTGAACTTCACTTAGAAACATTTCCTGTTACAGCAGAACTTGATATTTCTTCACTATTCACTAGGAGAAACAAAAATGAAGATTGTTCCATGGCCCAAATGTTCCATAGCCTATTTGCATTTTTTTTCC
The DNA here is from genome assembly GCA_004024805.1 of Geosciurus inauris. NCBI lineage: Eukaryota > Metazoa > Chordata > Mammalia > Rodentia > Sciuridae > Geosciurus > Geosciurus inauris. The sequence goes on along the minus strand of PVHX01008283.1, from coordinate 61,342 downwards.
TTGTAAGTCTTCACTTTCTATTTAGTTAACCTTTTTTTATATGCATGTTCCTTTTATAAGCCCAGTTGCACTTTTTGTTTTGAGAAAGAACTAGGGCATAAACAACATTTTTTTTTAAAGGAAAGGGGGAAAAGGAAGAAAGTAGAAGCATAAAGAATGAAAGAAAAGTAAACAAAATTTGATAAAGCTAATAAGGCCTAAGGCACAAGATGTCATCTAGAGGTGTATTTTATTCATCAGCTCACCAATCAGAAAATGACAGGGAAATGTAATAATTGACATGTGTGTAAGAACTATATGAAACCAGACCTCTTGTTATTAAAGATAACAAGAACTTTTTATTTCCCAGTTGAGGAATGAGTTTTCTCCTTCTGTATTTGTATTGAGAACAATGCCACTTGTTCTATTCCTATGTCATATTTCATGATGCTTGTCCTTTCATTACCACTAAAAATGACATGAAGTGCTGGCTACAGCAGTAGAGAGTGTAAAAGTGCTGAGAGGAGCTTTATCATCTAAATATGATCCTACTATGGCATAAATACACCATCTCTTCACTATCACCAGTCACAAAGCACAGATAAATTTGAATATTTTAATGGTATAAAGATCACCCATTTTTTTCAACACCGTGTCTGAGAAACTCGATTATGATATATGATTTTTAAATTTGAAAATTCCCCTCTAAGCAAGGGAATCTTCAAGTCAACTAAGATTTTTTTTAAGTTTTGCAGTTTTATTGTATTTCAAGTGATTGAAGCCTCTTGAATTATTCAAAATCCCTGCTTCATGCTGTGTTCACTAATACCTGTGCTTGGAGACCCATTACAGTATATTATGTGCATCATGTAGATTTCTGATTAACTCCCTTCTACAGAAAGTGCACATTCTCAGATTGTGGTTTGTGTAACTGTTCTCTTGATTAAACCAAATTTTTGGAGAAGGATCTGTCAAGTGTCATTGATTCTACTCAATGCCCCTGGGTAGAGGGAATGTCAGATTGTCAGACTGCCAAGGTCACTCACCTATTTCCACAGACCTGATATATGATTCTTCCTTTGCTGAGGCTCATCTATGAAAACATATTGTATTAGTCAGCTTTTTCACCACTGTGACCAAAAGACTCTACAATAACAATTTTAGAGAATGAAGAGTTTATTTGGGGGCTCTTGATTTTAGAGGTCTCAGTCTATAGATGGCTAGCTCCATTGCTCTGGGACCAAGTGTGGCAGAACATCATGGCAGAAGGGCGTGCTGGAGTAAAGTGGTTCAGGACATGGCCACCAGGAGGCAGAGAGAGAGACAGAGAGAAAGAGAGAAACACTAAGCTCAGCTCACAAAATATATACTACAAAGACACTGCCTCAATTACACACCTCTTCCAGCCACACCCTATCTGCCTACAGTTACCAACCAGTTAGGATTAACACGGATTAGGTTAAGGTTCTCATAACCCAATCACTTCACTTCTAAACTTTCTTGCATCATCTCACACATTAGCTTTTGGAGGACATCTAATATTTTAAACCATAACACATATGCATAGTTGTGGGCTTCTGTGTGAGAAATGATGGCTACAACACTTTGTTCTGCTTCTGCCTGCTTCACTGGTGCACCCTTGGCTTTCACTAAATGGCTTGTCAGGTACTCCCTGGGTGTTTCTTCAAATGCCTCTTAAGTACTTGTTAAGGGGTTCAGCAGCCCTTTTGTTAGGGATAGATGGCAGATGTCACATGTAGGACTTTGTAAGTGCACACGTTTTTCTCAAGATAATTTGGATTCTAAAATAGCAACAGAAGTCCTCCCTAGGTAATTTGAGAAATATAAAAAATTAAAAAGCATTCATAGAAAGCTCTCTGAGATAAACATTGTTAAAATTATGGTATATCTGTCTAGTTTTCGCTGAAGGCCTGAGCCCCTACTTGCTTTATTATTGGAACTAGTCAATGTCTTCCTACCTCCTGTATCAAGTAGTTTTCCTGGGACACTCATGAGCCAATATCTAATGTCTCTTTCTTCCTCTCTCTGTGAGGCCCACACCCTTACCATATCCTCTATTGCCCTTTTAAAGATCACTGCTTCTTGGCACAATGACTTTCTACTACCATTGGTCTGACCCCAGTCAAGGTCACCACTCCAACCTAGGTATTATGAAACCTATGCCACCTTATAAGTTCCCCCTGTAATCTCTTGAACTTGAATTTTTCTCAGGATTTACTTGAGTCTCAGTGAAAGTAGAAGGAGCAAGAGCAGAGCAAGTATGACTCCTTCGAAGCCCAGATCTATACTTAAGTCTTACAAATGCTACTTCCCATTGGCTTTCATGTCTGGGGATGATGGCCACCATCCCTAACACCAAAAATCCTCTAGATATATTCAGATTTACAGCCTGGGCTAAAGTAAGTTTTAGTCAAAGAGAAAAGAGAACTTTTAGCCATAGTCTAAATTCTCATACTTGATTCTCAGATTGATCTTTTCCAAGGACATTTTAAGATTGACACTTCCAAGAACATCTTGACATGACAAACATCACCACTGTTGGTCAAAGCATGGGTAGTGCCCCCATTGGCACAGAATGGTCTGAATTACAGGCATTTCCCAAAGTCTGGAACACATTCACTAGAATATGCATTTTATAAGTAGAAGGGCTTTATTTTGTTCCTACTCTATTTTTGTGTCCTGTATAGTGTCCAGCACATATTAGTTGCACAATAAATATTGTCAAACTGAATATACTTAACAACAAGAATATGGAGATCAAAAAAGATGTTTTTATCTTTTGTATTTCCATTAGCAACATAGGAAGAACATTTCAATGTTCACCGTACAAGCTCTTATTAGAGGTTTCCTCAAAGTGGAAAGTCCTAGATTCCCATGGATCTCCGTGATATAAGAAGTATTTATAGGGTATAGTAAAGATGGTTGATAAAAAATATATATATATATATATATATATATATATATATACTGTTCATTGAAAGTGCATATAAAGATGTTTAATATGAAGAATGTAATCTGCTTATAATTTTGTGCAAAGTTAGAAAAATTATGATTGTAATAATTTTTTTTCTATTTGCCTCAACAAATATTTTCAGTGAATAGTGTGTACAGCTTCTGAAAATTTGTTTTTT
>PVHX01008283.1:0-58111 GCA_004024805.1 Geosciurus inauris | reverse complement strand
GCTCCTGTTAGAATAAAACATGATGTGTTAGTTGAAATGGCATCACATTCTGGAAAAAACAGGCCTAGGCATAGCAAGATCATTATGAGAATCTCATAAAAATTATTAAAAAAATTCTTTAGTTGGAAATTTATCTTTAAGCCTAAAACTATATCACATCAACTGAAACAACAACTTTGGGTCATGCTTTGATTTTAATCCTAAGAACTGTTAAAGCCATTAGAAAGTATTCTGATTTCCTACAGATATTCTTATCTTCTTAAACATGATTCCAGGTTGGATCACTTATTTCTAGCTTAAAAAATAGAAGTTCTAGACATTTTTTTCCCTTCAGTTTAGAGAGAAGGAGATTGGCCTTTCTGAAATGACAGATTCATGCTGGTTAAAGCAGGAGATAAGATAAAGATGTTGGGTATTTGGATCACACAAAGCCCAGAATTGCTCCAGTGAGATTTCTGTTCAATCTAGTGGGCCATGAAGCCATTAAGGAAGGAGAACATCCTGTTCTTTCGAAATAGGTAAATTTCATCTGCCTTGCCTTTTATGAACACTTATGCTAAGTTTTATTAATGTGTTCCAGCTCCCAACTGGGCCCCCAAATTTGATAAATATGCCTGATTTAATAACAGTTGTCCAATAACAGCCTAATCAAATTTTGGTCACTGATGTGGTACTGTAAACAGGAACAAATTATTGAAAGCATAGAAATTTTTTTGTCCAAATCTTCATCAAGCCTAGAGGTAACACCAACTAAAATTTCCTTAATTGAAACTCATGGTATCACACCCCTGCAATATTACCGAGCCCTTTACAAGAGAAATAGAAGCAGACAGTGGAGGAGGAAGTGCTCGGCAACTGGTGTTCCCTTCACACTAGGGCTACTAGGAAGAAGGGACCCATGACAGCTACTTCTAATGCCGCTGTGCACTCTCAACCTGCACTTTCTGCTGATTCTGTCAAATGTTCACTCATTTTAATTTTCATTAACTCTAAAACAATCCTGGGAACATGGTTTCCAGGAATTGCCACTAAAAATTAAACAAAGCTATGTGATTAAGAATACCTTGTGTAACTAGACACTGAAATTGTACGAAATGATCTATTTTAGGTATGTGAAGTCAAGAGAAAAAAAGATACAAGCAAATTGGCAGCAAGGTTTCAAAGTGAAGAATAAAACAGAAGTATAGCTATTGCTTAGATTATATCATACAAATGATATGAAAATTCTCCTAGCATCTTAAACAGAGCTTTTGTGGAACATTATTTTCTATGGATAATGATATTAGAAGCCTAAGAGAGAGCTGACTGAGAGATACAAAAATCATTAAATAGTTAAGAAACAGGGGCTGGAGATGTAGCACTTGCCCAGCATGCTCAAGGCCCTGGGTTCCGTCCCTAGTATCGTCCCATCCTATACAAAAGAGTTAAGAAACAAATATATGAGAATAATAATACTAAAAACAATTTTATAGAAAATGCAAAAGTAAAGAACACAATTAAATTAATCTTTTCAACTTAGAAGAGTTTTATCTGATGGTGACCAACAAGATGTTCTATACAGTGGACAGAGTTCAGATTTAAACACACATGGAGGACTTTTCCAACACAACATAGGAAGTGTTTGAAAGTGAAAATTATTCAAAATCAAAGGGGTGTCAGAAAAGAGAAAAAGATGTTCTCTCCAGGAGCTCTGTAAAAATAAATATGATATCTCTTTATCTTTGACAGTCAAAATATTTTGTCTTATGTTAGAGTAAAATACCACTTTTAGCTTGTCACAAAGTAAACAATCTAAAAGCTCTCCCCTCAATATGATATGATGACAAAATACTAATAAGAGAAACTATTTTCAGATAGGACCAGTCATGCACTTAATAAATGCATTTAATTAATGCACACACACAACATGCCTATCCTTGCCTGCATTAGAGGGACAATGGTGATCAGTACTCCCATTTCTTCTCCTCTCATGGGCAAGACAGGCATTGGAGGAGTCATTACACCAACAGCAAAATATTCAGTTGTGTTAATTCATGAATGCTCTTAATTTCCTTCAATCTTGTCCTTCTAATGCATTTAGTAAGAGAACGTCTCATATAAGTTCAATCTCACCATATTTCTATATCTATCTGAAATTGTGCATATTGCTATAGAAAACACTACTCCGTGTTATAGGTCTTTGCTACCAAGATGTCATGCCTTCCGATTTAAGTCAGGCTTTCAAGACTTCCTGGCAATCATATTTTCTTGGTTAATTTTATTTTCAATTCATTGGGAAGATTAAAGTTTTTTCCACTTCCCTTACTCTACCTTCAAGCTCTGTTCTCTATCATCCTCAGTACAACAATATCACATTTCAGATGAAATAGAAGACAAAGAGGATACTTCTTTCTAATATTCAAACTCCCCGTGTGTCTCAAGGACATTCCCTCTGTGTACACACACCTTGTCTCCTTGAATTTTCCCATCCTCTCATTATTCCATCCCTTACATTTTCCTGTCTTTTTTTTTTCCTTATTCTGAACTACCAGCTTTATTAACTGCCTACCCACAGCTCTGCCATTAGAAACATTCCTACATCGATTCATGGTTGGCTATAGCTATTCTCCTTTATTTCTGATATTTTCAAAAACCTAGTTGATTTATTGTGTCTAATTTCCTCCCTAATATATTTCACAGTTCACTGGAATCTTGCTTGTATCCCTCACATATACACTGAAACTTTGTTTGCTATAGTCACTGATATTCTTGTTACTAAATTCAATCATCACTTCTTATCCCTAATTTTAACTTATTGCCACATTTTTACTCCTTGTCTTCCATTGCTGTTTCCTGTTGCATTATAATTTTTTACCTCCCATCCTTCACATATTACTGTGCTTCTTAACTGTTAGGAATTGAAGGACTAAGACATGGGATTTCTTACTTTTTGACTTTCTAGGTACTTCCTTATTTTGTTCATATGGGTATAATTGCTACAAATAGATATGTAGACTTCTTTCAGTATTCCTGATCTACAAGTCCAACTAACCACTCTAGATCTCTACTTGGATATTAATAGACAGTTCTTATTACAAACAATTCCAAAATTCACCTCATCTTTTTATTCCCAAATCTATATAAACTTTGCCTTCTAAATGTCTTTCCAATCTGACCACACAGCCCCCTTCCCACTACCTCTCTCCCCATTCTAACCACAATCATATCTCACTAAGAATTGCCACAATATTCTAGCCCATGTACAATCTTCCATGTTCATCGATTCCATACCCATTGATCCAACCAATTGCAAGTAGAAAAAATTTTAAATTGCTTTTGTTCTGAACATGTAAGAACTGTTTTCCTGTCATTTCTTAAACAGACAATACAACAACTCTTTACATAGCATTTGCATTGTCTTAAGTAATTTAGAAATGATTTAAATTATATAGGAAGATACACATAACATGCATGCAAATACTATGTGCCATTTTGTATAAGGGGCTTAAGTTGTATTCTGAATTTTTCATTTGCAGGAGTTCCTAAAACCAGTCTCCCATGGATATGGAGATTACCTTTTTTCTTTGTTTCACACCAGTAAATTCATTTCTCTGCATCTTTCTCTGCATTTTTCTGCAGCTGGATGTGGTGGCACACTCATGTAATCCCAGCACTTTGGGAGGCTGAGACAGGAGAATCACAAATTCAAAGCCAGCCTCAGCAATGACAAGGTGCTAAGCAACTCAGTGAGACCCTGTCTCTAAATAAAACACAAAATAGGGCTGGGGATGTAGCTCAGTGGTCGAGTGTCCCTGAGTTCAATCCCCAGAACCAAAATAATAATAATAATAATAATGATCTTTTCAAAACTTAGATCTAATTATGTCTTTTCTAAGATTCAGTAATTCCAGTTGATCCCTCATTGCCCTTGGAAATTTAATAGGTAAAACCAGCAAGTAAATAGACACTTAACCACAAAGTCTTGTGAGAATTTTTAATGAGGTAATAAACATAGTGTGTTCTGGACATGCATTGCCAAACATTTTAGCTTGAACACAAAGTCTAGTTTAATGTAGCCATATTATTATTGCATCTGCTAAGATCTCAACTCCTTCATCTACCTTCCAACCACCTCTGCTGGTTGTTTCTCAAATGATATTTACTGTACACTCTTGATTACTACTATCATTTACAGATGCTGCTTTTTTTTTGCTTAGAACTTCCTCTTTCTTACAACTCCTGTTTTTATTTAGGACTTAAATTAAATATCAGTTCCTCCAGGAAACTTCCCTGGGCTCACAGGACTAGACTGGACATTTCTTTAACGTGTTTTCAGAACAAATTGGACTTGCTCTGTTGAAATTCGTATTAGACTGTGTGGTTAACTGCTCATTTACTTGCTGGTTTAACCTATTAAATAATCTGCAATCTTCTCAAGGATGGGCTGGCACTTTGTTCAGTGTTTTTACTCATGAATCAAATAAACAGTGATTGAGTTATTCATTTGGTAATCAAACCTCTGAATTAGGTGAGCTTGCCAAACATGAAAAAATATAGGAAAGAGACAAAGAAAAAGGAGGCCAAAGCAGAAACATATTTTAAGAAACATATTTCACTATAGAAAGTGAAAATAGAAATGTAAGGAAGACAACTTGGTGGGGACCAGAGATAAAGATGGCAGAGTAGACAGAGTGTGGTGCAAATTGGAGCTTTCCAGGAAGAGGAGTTCACTGGTAGCTTAAGGAGAGAGGATTATGAGGGAGGATCTGTAGGGCTTTACTGCTAGGAAGGTACTGGTGACCTATGAGTGAGCTCATTCAATAGTTTAGGGGACAGAAGACAGTGTGCAGTAAACTAAGACAGATAATGGCAATTGGAAATGAAGAACACGCATAATAATACTCTTTCATGAACTGCAACCTCAAAGGGGGAGAAAATTGAAATAGGGCAATACTTAGAGAGTTAGAAAAATCAAGAACAGGATTTCTTCCTTTCTTCTTTCTTTCTCTCTTCTTTCCTTCCTTCTCTCCTTCCTTCTCTCCCTTTCCTTCCTCCCTTGACTGATGAAATGATGTTCTTCATCCATACATATAACCTGCCACCAAAACATTGATATCAATGTTGCTCTATCTGACAAAGAGGAGGAAATAATAGCAGATTACAAATGGAAGCACAATATTGGTATGAAACATTCATTTCTCTGTTACAATATACTTTCCTACCATTGCATAATCTGTAACTAAAAGAAAGGGTGGCATTTTAACTTTCTTGATGCCAGAATTTTTCAACAACTTTTCTTTCTTTATGTTTAAATTGACTATATTTATATGTAATACTTTACAGAACGTTATTATTACTTTTACCATTTTAATCAACAAAAACTAAATGATTCAAGTAGTTTTTTATTGATTGTTTTGATAAAAAAATATGGAATTGACCATTTACTATTCATAACTTTTGTCTTTTTATCCCAATTTCAGAGCCTCTCCTAACATTCAAATTCAAATTCTGAAAGTGCCAAAGCATTAAAATAATTAAAATAGATTCTATAATCTAACTATCTTTATTCATAATTGCACTTAGTATATCATTCCAGTCAGATGCCTTTGTAAATTAGACTGAATATCATTAATAACATTTTATGTGAAAAAAAGATGCTGTACACAGCATAATTAGGTCTCAAGCAGTTTTGCTTTTATAAATCAAGTCTCACTTTCAGAATGTATTTTATTAGTTTCTTCTAAAACTTTGTTTTCAGGCTCCTATTAGCAAAGCTAGCATTTTTTTCTGTGGAAGAATAACCTTATTTCATAGGTATGTCAGATAACATAAGGTATGTCAGATACCTAAAGGGGAGGAAGATGAATAAGTCTCAAGTTCCATGAGTTTCATCTCGAGTTTCATTAGTCCACTGAATTTTTTTACTTCATTTTTATAGTTGGGTTGAAAGACTTCTGGTACAATAACAAATGAATCTTTTAGCCATTTTGTATTTCAAATGTATCTAAGCATGTGCTTGCATTTTAAAATGTGGACTGGCAGGTTGAAATCATTTTTGTGCTCACACTAAATGCTAATAAAAAAAACAGAGAAGATGATGTAACTTAGTATAGCCATTATGGAATATATAAAATTCCTCAAAAAATTAAAAATAAAACTACAGTATTATTCAGCAATTCAGCAATTCTACCACTGAGTACATATCTAAAGGAAATAAAATTAGTATGTTAGAGAGACCCTTGCACTCTCATGTTCACAACAGCTAAGAAATGAAATCTCCTGGTGTCTACCAGTTGAGGAATGTACAAAGGAAGTAGGGACACACACACACACACACACAAATATTATTAAGCCTTAAAAATAAAAGAATGAAATCTTCTCATTTGTAACAACATGGATTAACCTGGAGGATATTGTGCTAAGTGAAATAATCCAGGTACATAAAGATAAATACTACATGACCTCACTCCTATGAGGGATCTAAAAACGCTGATCTCCTAAAAGTAGAGAATGGAATTGTGATTTCCAGGAGGGGGGAAGTTGGAAGGGTGGGTTGGGGAGAGGTTGCTTATATTTTTTAAGATATAATATATCAAATTTAGAATCCTTATATAAAATTGACATATTTCCTCATATTTATTCTCAGAACAACTATTACATAAGAACCTTCAGTCAGGGCATTGATTCTTTCAATTCATCCATTCAAAAGTAATATGTCAACTCCAATAAAGCAAACTAAACATATCTTGTATCAAAGCAAAATGGGCATTTATTTATAAGTATCAAAGAAACACTAAAATAAATGTTTCCTTTTAATGTTAAAAATCACTTTCCATTACCTTATTTTCTCTTCAAATGATGTATTCTACATGTGTCAAGTGGAAAGGGCATTGTCAAGGAAACAAAGAGAATTTATGCAGAGTTCTCATCTTTCAAGGTCTATATGAAATCATGGAAAATACTATACCAGCACCTAATTAGTTATAGTGGAAGAGACCATGCCTTGGGGTCTTTTTGGACAGAGAAGTCACATCTGGGAGTATCCAGTAGGCCTCATCAGGGAGGACTATATTGGAGCAGACCCAGGGCATTAGACAAAATCTCAACTAATCAAGATAAGCAAAGAAGGAAGATTTTCTGGACATATATAAATGCTAGACTAAAGGCTCAGAAGAGAATGCCAGCTTGCTCTACGTCACTATGTGATCCAGTTTGAAAGAACTAGTTCATGTGTTGTAAAGGCAGGGTGAGTCCTGAGGAGCAGCTTCTCTGCAAGGAACAATGAAAGCTGACCTGCAGGCCCTCATTAAGCAATGAGATGGGTGATGGACGGAGAGAGATGACTACAATCAAAGCATATCTTATTCAATAATGTGAAGAGCTAGAATAGTTTTCAAGCACACAGCATAAAGCCAATAGACAAGAAGAGATAAAAAGTTGTGTCTCTTAACCTCCCCAAAGAGCCTCCAGCCTCACTTTCTTCCAATCTGTTTTCCAGATTTGGAGAATGATCTTTTAAAGAACAAACTCTTAACATTGTGTTTGTTGCAAGGATCAGAGACCATGCAGCTGAAGTATCTAACACAGTATCTGAAACACAGTTGAAACAAATGAATGTATCTATTACTGTTATCAGTTTCCAGGTTTCAAAGGATCCTCCTCCTCAAAGGAACAGATAGGAATAAGGACTTTCAAGACAGAGCCTTTCCTCCTTCTCTAGCCTGATGGTTCTCACCTTGTAGTTAGTCCAAATTAAGTACATTTCTTCAAGTATGTATAGCTACCACATGCTGCGGGACCTTTGCATAAATTCTGCTTTTCGATGCTCTTTCTCATTAGATTGTATACATTCTTCAAGATGAAATTCAAGAAGGGGTCACCATCTTTGTAAAACATTCTCTGACTCCATTTTTTTAATGTCCTGCACAGACCTTCACTACAGGTTGTGCATCAAAATAATATTTTATTGTAATTTCTTAAATCTTAGATTAGGCTTAGATTTACAGAAAAGTCACAAAATAGTACAAAGACTTTTTATAAATCTCACCTCCACTTTTCCCTATTTTTAAAAAAAAATTTTTAGTTGTAGATGGACGCAATATCTTTATTTTATTTATTTTTATGTGGTGCTGAGGATCGAACCCAGTGACTCACATATGCGAGGCAAGCGCTCTACCACTGAGCCACAGCCACAGCCCCACACTTTTCCCTATTATTAACATCTTGCATTAAGAGGATTCCTTTGTCACAATTAATGAACTGCATTGACACTGGTTAATATCAATATTAACTGAGTTAGTTAATATTAATTACAGAATTTAATATTAACTGAAGTCTACACTTGATTCAATTTTCCTTTGATTTTGCATAATGTCTTTTTTCTGATCCAAGATCCTATCTTTTTTTCTTCCCCTGTACTGGGGATTGAACCCAGGGCCTTGCACATGCTAGGCAAGCACTCTACCATTAAGCTGCATCCCCAGCACCAGAATCCCATCTCTAACTGCACATCACATTTAGTTGGCATGTCTCCTTCGCCTCCTCTAGAGTGTGAGAGTTTCACAGATTTCCCTTATTTTGATGGCCCTGTCATTTTTGCAGCATATTGGTCATAGATTTTGTAAAATTTTCCTGAATTGATATTTGTTTGATTTTTTTTTTCTCATGATTAGACTGAGTTTATGTTTTTTTGGGTTTTTTTGTTTTGTTACCACAGAGGTAAGTGGCATTATCATCTGTCATAGTGCCAGGGAAGCAATTATTTATTTACCATCTCTCATTTTACCTTTACAGAATGCTGTATAAATTCAGTCATATGTAGTCTTTTTAAAACTACCTTCTTTCAGTTAATAATATGCATTTATGCTTATTGCTGTTGATGTTAAATTCACTGTAAAGTGACTTTCCCTTCTTGCCACTCTTTGGAAAGAAATTGCTAAGCATAACCCAAACTTTAAGAGTGAGAAATTATACTCCACTTCATTCATAGTGTAGCATCCACATAAATTATATGGAATTGTTTAGCAGAGGAACTTCATCTATTCTCCCTGTTTACTTATGTATCCAATCATTTATTTATAGCAGAATTAACCTGTGGATTTTTTTAGTACTTTGGGTTATGGTTCAGTACAGTTTAATTTTTTTTTGACCATTGGAAACTCAATTAGCTCCTCTGTCTCTGAAATTTCTCAGCACTTGTGGGAGTTTGGTTGTTTTTAAGTTTTACTTTTGTGTTTTGTTTTTTATCCATTTCTTACTTTCCAACACTACAAGATGTTCTAGATTTACATACATTGTCTGCCCTAGTTCTAAATTCCATCATTCCTCCAAGAAGTTATAGTTCCTTTTATTGGAAAATGTATTATAAACTGAGGTCTAGGTGTGCTTGTTTCTGTTGGCATAGTTTCTTTTCAGTCCTCTGTGTTGACACATCAAGGAAATATATGTGCTTGTGCTAACCCATGAGTATATCCATCCATAAAAATTTCTATAACATAAGCATCTGTATCTATATCAAGGTGAACATGTGCTAATACTGATGTGTCCAAATCTAGCCCATTATTATATAGATCATTCTATTTTCTTAACTGAGTATATCCTCCCACATGAGCAATAAGAAACCTAGTTCACATAATTTGCCATCCATTTACTTATTTGTTCCATGGTAGCATACATATAATGATGGTTATCAGAATGATTAGCCCATACCCGCAATTAGAGCTCAGAGCTCAGTTGTTTTTGCCATTAGACTTTAAAGACTTAATGTGTAATGTTGCCTAAATCAAAGTTTTCTCCCACTGCTTTCCATAAGGTTGTTTCACACGTGTTTTACTATAATTAGACTTTTGTCATATTCTCAATTCTCTCTGCAGATGCCTCAATTCCCTATGTGATATTTTAATCACATATATTAAGGTTGTCTTTTTGTGATGTAATGCTCTAAGTCCTTGACAAATACACAGTGTCATAGTTCCACCTTTGAATTTACATAGACTAATCACTCTAAAAATATTCCATGTGTTTTACCCATTCATTTAACAAATCCTTGGCAACACTAATCTGTTTAACCAGCTCTATAGATTTATTTTTTTAAAATAGAATCTTACAGTTTGTAGCTTTTTCAAACTGGTTCTTTTCAATCACCAAAATACATTTATGATGCATATATGTCTTTAGACCTCTTGGTTGATACTTCATTAGCATTTTAATGCAATTGTATGGATTAATAATTTGCTTACCTAGACACCTATTGAAGGAAATTTTTGTCACTTTCCGCTTTCTAAGATATCAATGAAACTATGTTCATGTTCTGGTTTGTGCAGATATAAGTCTCACACAATTATTTGGGCAAATACCTGGAAGTGTGATGTTGGTGACTTTTTTTTTCTCTATAAGAAACTAGCAAAATGTCTTTCAATGTGGCTCTATCATTTTTCTGTCCCATCAGCAATTAATGAGAGTTTTTAATGCCTTGCCACCTCAGGTATTGTAATTTAGGTATTGTAATTTATTTTTGTTTTTTACTCATTCTGATAGACTCAGAGGTATTCCATTGTTTTTTAACTTGCATTTTCTTAATGACATATCTTTTAGCATCTTTTTTTAATTTGTTTTTTTTTAGATACACATGACAGAGTGTAATTTGACATATTATACACACATGGAATATAACTTATTTTAATTAGGATCCCATTCTTGTGGTTGTACATATGGAGTTTGGTGATTTATTCATATATGAACATAGTAAAGTTATGTATGATTCATTCTACTATCTTTCCTATTCCCATTCCCCTTCCCTTTCTTTCATTCTCCTTTGTCTAATCCTCTGAAATTCTACTCTCCCACCACCCACTACTTATGATGTGTTAGCATCCATATATCAGAGAGAACATTCGGCCTTTGGTTTTGGGGATTGGCTTATTTCACTTGGTATGATAGTCTCCAGATCCGTCCATTAATCAGCGAAAGTCATAAAGTTGTTCCTTTTATGGCTGACTAATATTCCATTATGTATATATACCACATTTTATTTATCCACTTATCTGTTGAAGGGCACCTACATTGGTTCCATAGCTTAGCTATTGTGAATTGAGCTTCTGTAAACATTGATGTGGAAGCATCACTGTACTATGCTGATTTTAAGTGGATTTTATCCAAAGAGTGGGATAACTGGGTCAAATGGTGTTTCCATTCCAAGTTTTCTGAGGAATTCTCATAGTGATTTCTGTAGTGGTTGCACCAATTTACAGTCCCACCAGAAATGTATGAGTGAACATTTTTTCCCACATCCTTGTCAACATTTATTGTTATTTATGTTCTTGATAATTGCTATTCTAACTACAGTAAGATGGAATCTCAGTGTAATTTTAATTTACATCTCTCTAATTGCTGGAGATGTTGAACATTTTTTCATATATTTGTTGGCTATTCATATTTATTCATCTGTGAAGTACTTGTTCTGTTCCTTTGCCCATTTATTGATTGGGTTATTATTATTATTATTATTTTTTAGTGTTAAGTTTTTTGAGTTTTTTTTTTTATCTACCCTGGAGATTAATGTTCTATCTGAGATACAGGTGGCAAAGATCTCCCATTCTGTAGGTCCTCTCTTCATGTTCTTGAGTGTTTCCATAGCTGTGAAGAAGCTTTTTATTTTGATACTGTTCCATTCATTGATTCTTGATTTTACTTCTTACGCTTTAGGAGTCATGTTGAGGACATTGGTTCTAAAGCTGACATGATGGAAATTTGGGTTGAATTTTGTTCAGGGTGAGAGAGAGGGATTCAATGTCAGTTTTCCCAGCACCATTTGTTGAAGAAGCTATCTTTTCTCCCATGTATGTTTATAGCGTCTTTGTCTAGTATGAAACAACTGTATTTATGTGGTTTGTCTCTGTGTCTTCTGTTCTGTTTCATTGGTCTTCATGTCTGTTTTAGTGCCAATACTATGCTATTTTTGTTACTATAGCTCTGTAGTATAATTTAAGGTCTGGCATTGTGATGCCTCCTGCTTCACTTTTCTTGCTAAGGATTGTTTTGGCTATTCTGGACTTCTTACTTTTCTAAATGAATTTCATGACTGGTTTTCTATTTCTATAAAGAATGTCATTGGAATTTTGATGGGAATTGCATTGAATCTGTATAGTACTTTTGTTAGTATGGCCATTTTATACTATTAATTCTGCCTATCCAAGAACATGGGAGATATTTCCATCTTCTAATGTCTTCTTCATTTCTTTCTTTAGTGTTCTATAGTTTTCATTGTAGAAGTCTTTCACCTCTTTTGTTAGATTGACTCCTAAGTATTTATTTTTTGAGACTATTGTGAATGAGGTAGTTTTCCTAATTTCTTTTTCAGCTGATTCATCATTGGTGTATAGGAATGCAGTTGATTCACTTTTTAAATGTTTTTTTTTAATCACTTGTTTATCTTCTTTAGAATGTTTGTCCGGATTTTTTCCTAGATATATTGTTTAGATTTTTGGTTCAGATTTTTAAATAATATTTTAATGGTTAAGTGTTTAGAATTCTTTGTATATTTTGCATATAAGTCCTTTGTGTTTTGCAGATATTTTCTCCCAGTCCGTGCTCTTTCAGTGTCTTTTAATTTGAATAAAGTTTGGCTTACCCAAGGGTTGTTGTTTCTTTTTTGTTTTTTTTTTTGTATGCATCACTACTCCAGGATCAATCAAAATTCAAAATCTGAAGTATGGTTTCTACTTAATTCAGAAAGCTTTTTCACCATTGTAAAGTTGAGAAATTCCAAATTGAACCACTATAAGTCTGGGATCATCTGTAACTATTTTTTTCAGTTTTGCATTGTACTTTTAGAACTACAATCCATTTCAAATTAGTTTTTATGAAAGGTCTGTGTCTAGATATTTGGATAGTCTTTTGCTTTTGCTTAGTAATTTTAGATCACTCATATTTAATGTGATTATTGATATATATGAATTACTATCTACTATGTTTGTTATTGTTTTATATCTACTGTGTTTGCTCTGTATGTCTTTTATCTCATGTTTTCCTTCCATCTGTCATTTCAATTGAGCGTTTTAAATTATTCCATTTTATCTCCTCCCTTAGTGTATCAATTATGCTTAACTTTCAGTTTAGTGATTTTCTTAGATTTTAAAACATAGATTTTAGCCAATTTAATTCTACAAATAATACTATACTGCTTTACGTGTCTTTCAGGTACCTCAGAGTATTCTTAATTAATCTCTCTCTTTCCTTACAACATTGCCATCATTCATTTTACTTATATTTTATAAGTGGCTACTGCACTGTTACTTTTATTAAGTTATATTTTAGATAAATTAAAAATGAGAATATTAAAAGAATTTATTTTACCTTATTCTTTTCCTGATGCTCTTCCTTTTTTATATATATTCAAGTTTCTAATCTATAATATTCTTTTCTCTCTGAAGACCTTCTTTGAACATTTCTGGGAAATCAAGTTGTCTTTTTACATTTTATGTTGCTATAACAGAATGCCATAGACTAAATAATTTGCAATAAAGAGAGATTTAATGGCTTACAGTTATGGAACTGAGAAGTTCAAGATTAAGAGTTTGTGTATGGTGAGAATCTTGTTACTGCATCATCCTATGGAGGAAGAGCAAAGAGAGGGTAAGAGGGATAGGAGAAAAAGAGGCAGAGAATGTGAACCTACTCCTGACATAATGATTCTACCTCCATAATAATGACATTAGTCCATTTTTACATGTGTAACCTTTATAAACCAAATATCTATTAAAGATTCTACATTCCAGTTTTGTTCAGTGGCAAATGAATTTCAAATTAAGTTTTGGAGGGGACAGATATTCTAACTGTAGTACAGGCCCATTGGTGATACAATCCCTCAGTGTGTGTTTGTCAAAGAAAATGTTTATTTCTTTTTTATTTTTGAAGTGTACAGTTCTGTACATTGAGTGTTCAGTTCTATTTGGTGAATTTTTTTTTCTTTCAATACTCTGAATATTTCACTGCATTCTCTCTCTCTCTTTTTTTTTTTTTTTTTGCCTGCATGATTTCTGATGAAAGGCAACCCACTGTAATTTATATGCTCAGGATTCTTTTTTTTCCCCTTTCTCTCCACCTACATTCAGTTTTTGTTCTTTTTCTTTGATTATCTGCTGTCAGACTCTAAGTTTAGATTTCTTTGTATTTATCTTTCTTGTTATTATGTGAACTTCCTGGTTCTGTGGTTTGACATGTCATAAATTTTACAAGTTTGCAGATGTTATTATTTAAATTTTTGTGCTATATTCTCTTTTCTCTCCTTTTGATATCCCAATTTGTTATGTTACAAATTGATATTGTCCCAAAGTTCTTGGATGCTTTGTTTTATTCTTGTCCCTTTCCCCCTCCTCTGTCATTATGTTTTCTCTTTCTCTGGAAAGTCTCTAATGACTTATCTTCAAGCACACTGGTTCATTCCTCTGCCTTGTACAGTCTACTAATGAAGCCAGAAAGCACTTTTTTTATAAAAAAATTCTGTCACAGAGTTTTTTTTCAAGCATTTCTTTTTTAATTTCCTCTTGGAATTTCTTTCTCTTTGCTTACATTATCTACTATTTTTGATGTATTCTACCTTTTCCATTAGAAACTTCAACAAATTAAAAATAATAATTTTTATATTCCCTGTCTGATAATTCCAACTTCTGTTTCCTATCCAAGTTTGGTTTTAGTGATTATTTTTTCTCCTCACATGCCTTTTTACATGCTTCATAATTTTTCACTGAAGGCTAGACATTTTCTTTATTGTGACGAGTTAGGGTAATCTGGTTAGTAGTTGAGCTATATTTAGTATTTGTTGCAGCTAAAGATGACAGAAGATTCTAGTTCCTCTAGTGTTTTGTTTTTGTCCCTTTTCTTGAGTTTAGACTTCCTTAAGTACTCCATTTCACAGAGTATCTGTGATTTACAACTCTGTCAGCTGAACTCAATTGCTAGTATACATATGCCTACAACTGTAGTGATAGCTGTTGGGGAGCAGGAGAGTTCTATAATCTTCCAATTAAATTCTAGTCTTGGAGTGGGTCTGTTTCTTTGGGCTGTGACCTTCACAGGTCTTCCCCAGTTGTATATATCCATTGTCTCCCCACCACTATCTTCCTTCCCTGGCTCTAGCTTTCCCCAAATATTCTTTGGAAAATATGTACCTGTAGCAGAAGGAATGACCTTCTTCTGGTGAGAATAATATTGACCATAGTCTTTTCTCCTGGGTGTAGGCATTTGTTATGAAGACAGCTCTGAGGATTCTTTCCCTCCTCTTGAATTAGGAGGGATCTTTCCTGGATTTTCACTATAAAAATCTGGTGAGATTTTTGGAAGCCTAGTTCACGAAAGCATGAGTCCTCCCTAAGATTATGAGTTTCTAGAGTTCTTCACTCTCAGACAAGACCACATTCAGCCTCAACCCCTTTGCCAAATAGCTCTTTTAGTGGTCCTGCCTATTTATGGATACACTAGCTTCTGTTCCAAGTACATACATTTGGGGTATATCTATGGATGAGCCTCTTCCTGCTGATTTGGGGATTGGAGTTTGCCTCCTAATTTTACTTATATATTCTAAGAAAAGCAGTTTATTTTCATTTGATCAGCTTTCACTCATTTTAAGGACAGCAGTGATAACTTCTAAATTCATTGTGTGTCTCAGGTAAAGCCTTAAATCATTTTCATTTTTAAGTATAGTATATTTTACTGGATTTTTTACTAGTCTTTTAAAGGTAAAGGAAGAGAGACTGTCATATTCACTTTTATATCTACAGTACATAGTCAAGTTCCTAAAACCAAGCAGAAAATGAAAAGTTATGATGGATGATGAGATGGATGAATAAATAGAGACTTATAGAATAAGTTAATAAAATCTGATATAAATTATACTATAGGAAAGAAGAGAAATAAAAATGGAAATAATTTTTTAATTATACAAGATAAACATAGGAAACAATTTAAGAATAGTGAGAAACCATTTTTAAGGATAATTAATGAAAACATAAAGGACCTCATTCTTCATCACTAGTCCCAAATCCTTCCATGCCTGTTCTAATTCACCTCTTCTTGAGAACTTCCTTGCCAATTCTGAATGCTTTTTTTCTTACACTTATACTCTGTACAGATGCTTCTGAACTGATCATAAATTGAAAACATTGCAAATTGGAAATGCATTTGATACATCTCACCTACCACTAACCAATCTTAAATATGCTAGAACATTCACATCAACCTGTAGTTGAGCACTGTGAGAAAGCATTATACCACATATATTGCTAGCCCAGGAAAAGACCAAAATTCAAAATTCAAAGTATGAGTTCTACTAAATGCACATCACTTTCAACATTGTAAAATTGACAAATCACAGGTCAGTAATTGTCTATATTCATTTTGTCTAAAATTCAATATAATATAGCAACTCATATTGGTTGAAAATAAAGCAAGATATTATTTTTATTTATTATTTAAAATATCAGACAAGAAGAACTTAGAGGAGATAAAGTTTATTTTGGCTCACAGTTTCAGAGGTTCAGTATATGATGGGTTGATTCCATTGCTCTGGGCCCCAGGTGAGGCAGAACATCATAGCAGAAGGGCATAATGGAGGAGCACTGCTCCTGTCATGGCAGCCAGGAAGAAGAGAGAAAGGGAAAAAGGATGCAGGGAAGATGAACCATACCAAGTCATCTCCAATGACCTACCTCCTTCAGCCTTGCCCCACCTGTCTATAGTTGCCACCCACTTAGTCCATTCAAACTAGAATGAACTGATTAAGTTATGGGTCTCATAATCAATCATGTCACCTCCTACATTAGCACAGAAGCATTTGGCGGATATCTCATATCTAACCCATAACAATATTTTTAGATGCTAACTGACTTTAATCCTTTCAAAACATCTGAGGTTTAAATTCTACTGTAGAAAAATAGAGAAATTTGGGTTGTATATGATGATTCTTTTATAGGTCACACATATTTCTTCATCGTGAATTCTGATTCTATCTTAGTGTCACTGCTATGTGATGATCATAGTTGTGGTATTCAAAATTAAGATCAACTTGTCAATAAAATATTGTACTTGGTTTAAAACAATAAACAGAAAACAATATTTTAATGTGCCCTATTTAATAGGCTCACTCACTCCATATCCAAAATATTTAATGAAGATCCATGGAACAGTTAGGTCCATGGAACATACTATATTAGAATCTAGGTGTTATTATAAGTCACTTATTTTCACATTACTTTGTACTCTAAAATAAACATATACTAACATATAGACACATATAAAAAATGATAATTTATGTGCTTATGCAAACTGATATTTTTTAAAAGGACACAATGTCATAAAATTTATTTAAATAATTGCAGAAATCAATCCTGATGCCCTACAGTCTTCAGCTAGTTGAAGCATTTATTTTTGCAAAATACAGAGAAAAATACATTTCATCTGGTTTTATTCTGAACTGCTATAATAACTGACTGATTCAATGATCGAGGCTATGGCTTCAAAATTAACCTTATACTTTATCATAGTTTAAATATCATTAAGGAATAATGATTTATTAAAAGAAGGACTATTAGCAAGTATTGTCAGAAGACTACATTGATTATTCTTTAGGAATGATGTGACATTTTAACCAAATACATCCAGGGCATTATTCACATGGAATTTGTTATTGTGCAATACTCTGTTTTCCATTCCTTTGTTTGGAAAAATATCCAGTTATATTAATTACCTAGTGCATTCCTCAGTGTTAATTGAAATCATGTGTACATTTGTGCAAGCAGTTTTTGAAAACATATCAATAGAACACACATAAATTCAGTTTTTATTTGGAATAATTATTAAGTTTGCTGTGTGACCACCAAACTCCATACTGTAGCAACCCTTGATCAATATGAGGATTGATTTTTAAGCAACTGAGATTAAAATCTGCTCTTACATTTCATGCTATACATTTTTCCTTTATTTTTGAAGTACTGGGACCTGGCCAATGGCAAAGCGTCTGAGGAAGAAAAAGTAAATACATTTTGTTTTGCTAAAAGAAGGGACAATAGGGGTGGCAACTTCTCTGCCACAACTTCCAGCTTGTGTTTTGAATGCCTACCATATCATGAAATGAGAGTTGGAAAGACTTAGTTCTGCATTTGCAGATGCCAATTGTAAGGTCCAGAGAGATGAGGTGATTTACTCGTAATATGTGATATAGAAAACACTAGGATTAGAAGTCAAGACCCAGAAGTTGCAGTGAAACATGTTTTTCTGTGATACACACAGTACTTACTCTATAGCCTGTGCTCTCTGATTTGAAGCAATACATGCTGCAGGAACTCCTCTATTAAAAAGTTAATTGGACACGCCACCTTCTTCCAGCTCATTCAGCCAGAATGACTGATGGAAATAGTACAGAGTTATACTAAATTTTAGATGGGATGTTGTTTTCCACTATAATTTATTATTGTCTTGTCTCTTGTGATTGTCATAGTTTCATTACACTGTATTTGGATGAACTCAGCATGATTTTTTCTCACCTGAATACTTTCCTATGCACTTACACCTATATAAATATAACAGAATCCTATTGTAATACAGCTCGTTTCATACAATGATGGAACTACCAGTCATACTGAAGGATATCTATATCTGAGAAATGATAATGCTTGTATATACTATGTAACATAAATCTAAACTAGTTCTCTACATTAATATTACACAGGTAGTTTATTTTTCTAATTTCAATGTTGTTCTTTATATCTGAAGAATTTCCTAAGGAGTCATTGTTGTTAATATTAGGCAACTAGACTCATCTACTCTGTGTGTGACCAGGAGCTTTGATTTGTGATCATCTGTTACTTTAAGTGCCATTTTTTATATGCTGATTTTCTTTAGTCCTGAGAAAATCTCATTCTTTCCTAAGAATTTATCCCCATTATGACTGCTATCCCTAGGCTCTTTCTGTGCCTGTCATTCCTCAACACAGTCAGGTTCTGGATGTCCTCATAGCAGTCCTTCCTGCTTTTCTCCTAGTGGTATTTCTTCATTAGCAGCTGCCATTCATATTTTGGTTTAGTAAAATCCCAGAGTGTAGAATATGTTGCCTTTGAAAATCTTTTTCTATTCCTATGATACCTTCCTTTGGGATTTTGTTAGTGCTTTTTTCCTCCTAGGAAAAAAATTTAGGTATATTCTAAGCAGATTCATCATCATCACACAAAAGACTTAAGTTTTGATCACCTAAAAGATTTTAAATAGAGTTGAGTTGAAAGTGTTTAGTATAACTGGGAAGCCTTGACCAATACCAGCTACTAGTTTCCCTCTTGCCTTTTGAACTAGATTAGGTGTTACTAGATGTGTCATTTCCTGTCAACTGATAATAGCTCACATCTTTGGAGCACTTTGAAACAGCAGTCATTGCTTTATGTGCATTACACGTATTATCGTGACAAACCTTTGACATCAGTATTTTATTAATGTTCTCTTACCTATCAAGGATCAGAAATTGAAAATCTACACAGCCAACAAACGAGAAAGCTAGGATTTGAACCTAGTCCATGGGCTGGCATAGTGTCCATATTCTTCTCTTTTGTCTGGAAAAAGTATTTACTTGTATTAATTACCTAGTACATTCCTTGATGTAGATTTAAATTATGATTCTATTGTATTTCTTTTATGTTATCTATTTTTTATCACTTTACTGTTATTCACTAATCACTTTGATATCCTGATTCATGATTGCCAACAACCAAATGGCACTTGATTTTTCTACATGGAAATTATCTGCTCTTAGCCCAGATGCTGATTCCAGTATTCCTACTATTGAGAAAATAGATTTATTTCGGAAATTCCTAAATATGGTAGTAGTCCATTTTTATTTGGTTTTGTTGCAGAATAAAATATTCTTCATATGTGAGTTTTCCACATGACTAATTGTACCTATTCAAATGCCAATTCTAAAAAAAGGTAATATTTTGAAGGATTTCTGAAATAACTTTCCTAAACAAAGAGTAAGTCCAACAGAATCTTTCCTTTATGACTCAGAATCATCCTAATGAATGCCTGTTATTTTACTATTAAGCAATTTACCTTTGTCTGCCTTTTAGTATTTCCATTTCCTTAATATCATATCAACCACTTCCACTTTTTTCTCTTTAGACTTTCTTCTAAAATAATCTTCCCTATACAGTAATTATATTTATATTGTGTGTTGGAAATAAAACAGTCATATTTTTAGATCCATTCACACAAAATAAAAGCAAATCGCATATGTCAGGGAAAAAAATTCAGGATTTAGTGAGAATTATTTTTTATCATTATTTTGTTGACTTGGAAGCATTTTTTATCACTTTAAAATTATGGGGCTATGTTTGGGAGGGGCTCAGGCAACTGAGAGTTGAGTCTCTAGATAAGAAAAACAGTACTTAGTTTTAAAATTGTTATAAATATAGAGCACTTTACACTGAAGTACTCAATCCTATTTTATGATATGCTTTTCATCTCATTAACATTTTGAAGTAGTGTGGTCAAAGAAAATTATGCTATGTAGAATTCTCTTTGCTTTTAAAGTTTGTTGATAATTCTTTTGCTTCAGGGTTTCAGATCAAATAATGCTATGAATGCATAGAGCCTAGCAAAGCTACACAAAGCTATTTGCACACTAACTGTTGTTGGAGATGAATTTTTATTTCTCATTATGCTTATGTCTTGAATATCCAAACAAAAAATAAACTGGAGTTTCTTGGTAGGTTTGTTGTTGAACTTTAGCTGTGTGGGCAAGGCAAATAACACATATGCAAGATGATTAATTAGTGATTATTTTGCTGGGAAGAATAATGTTGCTGAGCCATCTGGTATACCATTGTTGGAAGGCAATCTCAATGGATTAGTCATTAAAATCGTTCAGTACTTTGTTCCAAGATTGTCATTGACCTCTCAGGTTCTTATTAAATTAAGGTTATGCTGAAACTTGGGAATAGTGGGATCATAGGATAGTGTATCTCCATATTTATTACTGACAATAAACAAGTCAACCATGAGGATATGACTCCAAGCCACTCTAAAATCTTACTGTCATTACTGCCATTAATATCATCATCTTTTTCCACTACAAAATAGATACAGTGCCACAATGGCCCTACTTCAAAAGCTTATAAAAGTATTCTGAAAAGACAATATGAACATCTATATTATCTCAGAAGAGTTGAGCAAGCTGCTCATAATCACAATACAAAATAATTAGATTGGCATTTTTCCATACAGCACTGCTTTTTGTATTCTTGATGGGCCATTTATTCATAAATATACTTGATCTTTCATTCAGTAATATTGATTCAATAGCTATTTTTTCTGTTGACAAACTGCCAAGTGTATAGTCTTAAACAAAGCAGAAAATTGCCCCAACCTCCTTATTTTCCACTGAATTATTTATTCTGCCCTGAAGCTCAGGTCTTCTGAAGTTTGTACGATGGAACCCCGTATTCCCTGTAATCTCAATCTCTCTAGGCTTTATTTTCCCAAAGACCTTCAAATAATTTTATTAGCCTTGTTAGAGATCAATCTTAAATACTAATTCCAGTGGTTGGACATTCTCTCAGCATACAAAGTATGTGTGACTCATGTGGACACTAAATTTTAATCTTATATATAGATCCCTACCAGTGAAACTCTACTGAATTTAAGGCATAATGCTAAAATATCAAAACCAATTACCTTAATCATAAAATTATAGATCATATGTATTTATTGGAAGGAAGATAAAAAGAGAATATATATAATCAAATAAAATAGAGTATTTACCTCAAAAAGGAGGTAGAAATTACTAGTAAGTCAGTCTTCATCTCTTAAGTCACCAAAGATTTATGAAGGCCTACTAATAGGCCTTAATGGCAGTGCTACACAAAGAAGGACTGCCAGCATAAACCTTGCCCCTGCAAATGGGTGATCTGTAACAGAGTTAGTATCTAAGGAGATGCAGGACACCAGGAATATTCTGATGCTCCTTAGCTTCTCCATTTTCTTTTCTGAAGCCTTCCTGTATTTACTTTCATTATATTTTTCTGATTCTCATTAACACTTTAAACAAAACCAAATGGTTTAGTTGTTCCTGTGTTGTGTCTTTATTTTAAGTCCCATTCTTCCCTATATTTAGACTTCAGAAGCTCTTGACAGTCTTTCTAGGCAACTGAGTTTCCCTTTCTTGTAACTGTACTCTGCAACCTTATGTGTCATAACTTAATTTCTTTTTGGAAAGTATGCTAAGACTATTTTCCAAGGCCACAGGCTCCGGGACTAAATACACAAATATGACTATAAGAAGACAAGTGAGGTACCTGAATCTGAAATCCTGCATTGGATGTTATATGTTTCCTTGCCCAGTTTTCCTTGACAAGGTCATCTAGGAATTCATAACTTGACCAAAGCTGTAAGAACCTGCCCATTGTTATGGCCCAGCTATCCTCATAGAGACTCTTACCATTTTAATTGTATGGATATTTAAAAAATGAGGTGAGTGTGGAAATAAATGGTATTTGGAACTGTCAACTTCTTTTAGTCATCTTAGATGAGGGCAACTTCTGAAAGTGGATTACCTGAAATTACTTTGGAAAGATTTAAAAATTATAAAAGTTAGTGTATAAATAATGAAGCACAATAGCTCTCATGCGTTTAATTACTATGGCACACAAGGCATTATTCTAACTTCATTATATGTGTTCTTATATATTTCTCATGCCAATCTGGCAATACGTGTTTATTACCTTTATTAATAGGTGGGGAAGGTGCAGAAAATTTAAATAACAAGAGACATTTGTATCTCCAAATCAGCAAGAACAAGACGATATATCGTCTTGCTTCAATGCAGTAATAACTCTGTTGACCAAATTTTATTAACCCTTTTGTTGGAAAAAATGGTTCATCTGTATGAAGTCCATCTGTATGGAGTATGAGTATTACAGCATTAGGTTCTAGGAAACTGTACAGAATAGTAGAAGCTATCCTAGACAGTCCAAGAACTCTGCTGGCTTAGTAGAGCAGCATGAATGGTCCTATATGCCTTAACATTACCTGTTAGAATCATGTAATAGTAATCCCTGTCATTAGAGAAACTGCAGATAGCATTAGATACCCATGAAATAGGCAGGGGAGTGGTGCAAATGGGAACATTTAAAAGTATAAAGTGCTACATAAATGCCAAATGGAATTGTTTGTGGGAGAATATTAACACATATCCCCTCTATAGAATGAAGCCAGATTCTAAAGTCTCAGAAGAAATCTCCTGTGTCATTGTTCCATAACTTTGTCTTTCCGCGGGTGGGTAGTCATGGAATGAGGCTGGTCACTTTATAGTCCACCATTAGTAGAAACCAAAATCAAGTCAGTACCTTGTGTGAAAGAACTGAAAAAGAATTTCAAACAAAGCCAGGTTCCAGATGCCAAGAATTTGAATGCACAAATGTGCTCAAAGAGAACCAAACAAAATGTTACACACTTGTAAAAGAATGATTTTAAAAAAGGTTTTTCAAAGCTTTATGTGTTCTTTTTGTTTTGTGTTGCTTTCCTTCAACAGTGGAGGCGCTCCACTTGGGAACATTAATGGCTGCCCACGGCTACTTCTTTCCAATCTCAGATCACGTCCTCACACTCAAGGATGATGGC
This sequence comes from Geosciurus inauris, assembly GCA_004024805.1. Lineage (NCBI taxonomy): Eukaryota > Metazoa > Chordata > Mammalia > Rodentia > Sciuridae > Geosciurus > Geosciurus inauris. The sequence goes on along the minus strand of PVHX01008283.1, from coordinate 34,477 downwards.
ACCTTTTACCGGTTTCAGGTAAGTTGAAATGAAAATGTTTTTTTTACAATAAACTGAAACTTGGCATTTTGTTTGTTACTATTTTTTTCTTAAACAGAATTTTTGAGAACTATGACTTATTTTACCTTGATTTAGGCTTATTAGAAACTAAAGTTAAGACATAAAAAACAGAAGATAGGAATATGCTTAGTCCAGATAATTTGTGAAAACTAAATTGAAGTCACATTTAATGTAAATGTAAGGAAAATTTACAAAATAACTTAATGGAATTCAAGAAGAGGGGAGTCTTCATTCCTGCAATGCATCTAACTAGTAGGAAATAAGTTGAGAAATGAAACTAAATTTATTATATCCTGGCCTCTGCCTGTGATGCAGAACCACCTTTCAGTCCAAGTAAGCTCTTAAAGGAATGCTTGAAGCTCCTGGATAGAATTTAGCTAATTACACAAGCCCTGGATTGGTTCTTGCCTGAGGCCTTTTTACAAGTCTGTAAGACTGATTTGTATACACTCTTTGTATGTATAAATTCACCGGAGACAGAAGGATACCTTAGATAATGTGCAGACTGGTGAGTCACCCTGGGTCATTTTCAAGTGACACAGATGTAGTTATTCTTTTGGGAAAGGGTTTGTAGACTCATTTTCATGGTTGTTCATGCTGTTGACACTTGGTTCACAATGATGTAACAAAAGTATAATCTACATTTCATTAGAAATGATGGTTAATTCATAACTGATGAGTGGATTCCAGCCTATAAAATTAAAGTGTATACAATGCCCAAGTTCACACTCTAGTTTATTAGTTGAGGTTATTTTCTGAAGAGTTCTCCTGGTTGTTCAACTTTCAGAGATCGTAACATTTTCCTCACTTATTTTGAATATTATTAAATGCTGTTTGTCTAAAAAATGACAGAATAGAAATTTGATTGGCTAAAACTTGTTTGGGAAAACAGAACAAAGAGCAAATATGCTTAAAAATTAGTTTCAAAGATCATTGGCTTCCTAAAATTCTCTCACTGCTATTTCCTTAGGACTATTTTATCCCAATGCAAATAAGCATAGAGTGTTTTTGCATTAATTGCTGGAAAATGAAGCAATCTCCTGAAACTACTAGCTGTCATACTAACCTTAATAGTCAAGTCTTTATAGCAACAAATTTTTGTAATTAAAAAGATTTTAAAATAATAGTCATTTTTTATATGGTTAAACTTAAATTAATGGTAGTGTTGTAAGGACAGACAAGGCAAGACACTGAATAGGAAATAGGAAGCAGGTTTATTTGACTGCAGTCAGTTCAGAGGGTACAGCATTCACTGTAATCAATTAATTCCCCTGAACCCCAAGTTTAGGCAGCGTCAGAACTTTATACCCAATGTGTAAGGGTAGGGGCTCAGAAGTTCACAGTCTGCAAAAGTTCACACAAAAGCAGCTTTTTCCTTTACTGCTCTGGGCAAGTTAACACTTCAAGGACAGCACCCGAGAAGGGGAGAGCTGGTTTTCCCCTCTTGCCTCTCCCTGCCAGCTGTTACCATGGAGCCCAATTAGGAACTTTCCATCTTCTCTTATCTCTGAAATGTAAACATCTTTGTGAAGCTCAGGTCCAAGGCCAGAGGCCTTGTTAGAGGATCTGTCCTTCTTGTTACACTTTGCATTTACAAACCTGCTTCCTGCTTTAAGAAAAAAACGAAACAAAACAAAAAAAACCAAACTTTTATCAACCATTATATTGTTACTACACTAGATAGTCCAAAAAGGTTTTTGAAAAACTAGTAAGGGGGCATTCAGTATCTGGAATGCTGATCTCTTGTAGGCTGGTGGCCAAGCAAGACAGAGCAACAGGAAACAGGAACTCTAACTACATTGAACTCTTTGGTAGAGACTCTTGCTAATAGTCCTGAGATCAGTTATGGTGCAGATTTCTGGAGAAGCTTAATTAAGACTTTCTGTGGAGGAGAGGGTGCCACTACAGTAGCTTAAAACAACTTATTGTTAAAGTAACTTGTTGTCTTATGGTTTAACTTTTTACAACATAAGAAGTATTGTTGATTAGCAAATAAATTACGTACATGTAACTATTCTTTATTTTTAAAAGAGTCTCTTACTATTACAGAATTAAACATTTCCCAAATGATCTTATTGTTACATAGAATTTTCATACAAAAACTGGAAGTAAACTTTAAGACTAACAAAATTCTCACAAATTCTGAAGGAAAGTTTGGTTTATGTTTGCAAAAATTAAAATTTTTTATTAATTTTCAAAATTATTATTAAAGGTAGAATTATCTATATGTCAAAGAACCTACCTATAAGGAAAATGTTGAATATATTCTGTCTCTTGAGAATTATTTAATTCAAGAATTTTTAATGAAACAAACTAAGTCAGACATAGCCCAACATTAGTGATGATGGCTTGAATTAGCAATAATGTAAGACCTTTATCACTGCTGTTGTCATCACAGACTGAAATTAGTAGGCAGACAAGTTTTAAAGGTCTTAGTCATGCTCATGAGTCAAAGATGAGCAAAGTTTGCAATGCACATTCCAAGCTGAACATTCAGGAAGAGGAAAGATATTTTAAAGAATTTTTCAAATATAGCAAGGGAATGATGCAAATGACATTAATTTCATGACTACAAGGTATAGCACAGGGTCATCATGTTCAATGATGAATATATGAAATATATGTGTGTGTATATATATGTAATATACATTTTAATAGTATTCAAATGTATATTTTAGTAGTAGCTAAATATGATATATTTATAAATGATTAATGAATCATAGACTCTTAAAACTAAAATTTTAAAAAATCAAAAACAGAAAACTCAGATTAGTTGAATTCTTCCTGTAAAGTCTATCAAGGCATTAATCAATATATATTTGGAGAGCTCTAATAATAGAAAACACATAATTGTTCAGTGTTCACTTTCAATTTTATGTTGGTTTCAAGCAACAGAAAGGTCTTTACTACATTGAACTGAAATTCAAGTTCTCAAAAGGACTTTAAAATTCATGAATTAAAATGGGAAATGTAGAATGCCATGTTTACGATTCATCCAATGAATGATGTATAGTCCAACCATTACTAAGAATCTAAAGAGCTTCCAGGGCATAAGTTCAAGAGAAACACTTTTAATTTCACTGGCATGCTACAGTATATTTGTCTCAAATTTCCAGTGCATGTCTTAATCATATGTAAACTTGCAATTATCTAATCATCCTCTCTTTGCTAATTGGAATTGAGATCTGATATGTTTCTCTAGGCAGGTCTCTGTCATGACTCTCATCATCTTAATAGATGTACCAATGTTGAGCAATGACTAAACAGTTTTAGATGATAGCTAAAGAGACCAACAGTGAAAAACATACTCATGCATTAAAATTTCCTAAAGTCTAGTAGTACTATGAAAATAGGTTTTAAAATTTCAATATCTAAAAGGTCTTTTTATTCTCATATACTATATCTATTAGTAGAAGTCAAAACATTTTTTCCTAGGAAAAATCCTCCAGTGTTAGGAATATTGGCTTTATGACATTTCCATGTAATATCACAAGACAAAATTCTTTATCTTTTATTTTCACAGAAATGAAATTTTCACTAAAGTAAATGATCAAAGAGTAAAGCAAAGTTGAGAATAGATGAGAACGTTCCTTTCATTTTGAAGGGAAAATGTATATATCTGACCAGTCTGACTAGGATAGATATTTTAAGTTTAGACAAACAGATATGTGTACATGGATGTGCATATACACATATGTACACACACACACACACACACACACACACACACACACAATAAAAGCAATACCAAAAGATTAATACACTTTATAAGAGATATCTCAAAAGCCAGCGTTCCAAGTGAAAGCATGATTTTAATTATTTTATTTTCCTATGATGCTCTCTTAGAATCCTGATCCTTTTTTTTTAAAGAAATCAAATCTTTCAAAACTCCATCTCCTATAGAGTCAAGTGGAATTGGGGATGATAAACATGTTCCATATAAGTCTGTATATCTTCCTTTATCTCATGGTTCACGTTTTTTCTTCTAAATCCCTGCTGTGATTTCATTCATACCTGCACAAAACTACTATTAGGCTTTTTATTGTACTATAGTAATTCCCAAGAAAGAGTGGAGAGTGAGTCAAAATCCCCTGGTATTCTCACTCTGGAAAGATCTCCCCTCCCAGAAAATCAAGCAGTTCTTGCCAACTATTCTTTCTAGAGAATCATTCTTTTATAGAGTAGAATGATCATGTAATCAGAGATTATCCCAAATATGTTCATTGCACAAGGATTGTCAACATATTTAATTAATAAGTGCAATGACCTCTACAACACTGATTCTGTAATCACTGTCCCATTCAGTCCTGAGGCATCACCATTATAGGAAATAGGGAGAGAGAAGCAGACAAGTGGTCATCATGCCTTCTTTTGGTCTGCAGGTGCAGTGAGCCAGGATATAAAATCTTCTAAAAAATATAAAATGTTAGTGTTAGGATAATAATAGTTTTTCTTGATCAGACGTTGTCTTTATAATTTAGTCAATCAGTTCCTGGAATTATACAAAATTGGAATTCTGCCTATTGTTAATCACATCAGTCAACTAAGACATTATTATTTCAGAAAGGGTGTAGTTTAAAACTTTAGAGCAATAAATGTCTTTATAAAAGGAATATTTTAAGAGTGAAAGTAAAAAGTTGTTTTAATCTAGTTGGATAATATTGAGAGCTGCTTTATATAATTAATAGATCCAGGCAAATGATTGCCAGACCTCAGGGGAAGTTTTTGTCAGTTGAGTTTTTTGGATCCATCAAAAGCAGTGTTGAGATACATGATATATAGGAAACAATTGGTTATTTTTAGACATTTTTCATCACAAGTCTTGCTGAGTATAATCTACACTTTCAATCTTCTCTGTAGATGAAAACTTTTTGTTTAAATGATATAATCAGACCTTTTACTTTTATGTCCATTGGCTAGAATCACAGCAGTGTATATGGCATTTGAATGCCTGCTGGTACAGCATGTATTTAAAGGCTGAGCCATTGGTCAGCAAAATAAATATAGATGAAATTCTTACAATATCTTTCTTGGAAATTGTTATGAATTATAAAACATATTAACAAACTATTCTAGATAATTGCTGAAGATAAATACAGCTAATAAATCAGAAACTCACCGAATTTTTATTTGTCTAACCTGAATTCCACTTCTTTTTGTTCCACAGACACCCTATTTTTGGCCATCAAATTGTTGGGAGCCAGAAAACACAGACTATGGTAAGTACAATATCTCATCATTTTGTGATTGATTTTCAGTATGTCTGGATTAATGCATACTTGCATTTTATTGCATTTGTCAACAAGAAAGGGAAACCACAATTCTCAGTTTGGAATCAATATTTTTAACATTAAATTTACAAATGGCCTTGTTCGGAAAGTCATCAAACCTGATGGTAACTTTTTCCATGTTATACTGCTCTTGCAACTATAGAAAGGCTTCTAAATAGGTCAAAGAACTAAAAACAATTTTTAAAGGGTTATTATTATTTTTTCATGGTATCCTTGATTACTAGAAAGAGCAAAAAAAGATCCCAGAAAGCAAGAGCTCTATTTCAGATCTCCCACTTTGCTGTGTGGTTTTTGGCAAGTCCTTTGACTTCTTTAGGCTCCACTTTTCTCACTAATATACGAGACACCCTAGAATTTTATAAACAAAAAGCTATGTTAAGCATGGAGAGACCAATTGCAAGCAAAAGAAAAGATACAATCACAATTTTAATCCTAATCACATTCAGTGAATTTAGCATAAACTTGATACAACAACCATGATTTCAATTAAACATTACAAGAAAAAATAAGTACTAAAAATAAGTACTAACAAGTACTCGCCCTCTTACATCTTCCTAAAAGCAACAATTTTCAAAACCAAGATTGAATTTTTTTTAAGTGTCATTTCTACAAATACTTATTGTGAATTTTTCCTATGCCAATTGCTATAGTAGGTGCTGGGATAACAAAGGTGACTGACTTCTTCTACAATGGCAGATCGCTCGTGGCCTAGATGAGAAAGCTGAAACGGAGTCACCATTGAGTGCCAAGGGCATATAGCAGTGTTATGAGCAAATAATGTGGAAATTTAAAAGAATGAGAGATTGACTTTTCTTGTTGGAAGTGGGACAGTTTCAGGATTATTGCACACAAGAACTGGAAACATTTCATCAGAATTTTAAAGGAGAAGGGACTTTGTCAGGCAGAGGCAGGAAAAGCCTTTGAGGGAGAGTCTAACATAATGTGCAAAGGCAGTGGGAGCCTTCAGAGCAGCTTGGCCTTGGCTTTCTTTGGTTCTGCTGCTGGATTAATGTTTTTGTAAGAAAAAGCCTAGGAAAAGCCATGAAAGACTATCGCTTTAACTAAAGGGGGGAGGGCCACGTGGCTTCTTGACGAGTTGGGGTCCAGAGAGATGGAGAGAAGAAGGGGTCCCTGGGGAAGATGATATGGAGTCTCTCTGGACGGTGGCGATCTGCAGAGCCAAATTCTCCAGGCCCCGGGGAGATATAGAGACACCCGGGACAAGAAGAGGGACACCGGGATGAGGAGCAGAAAACACCATTTATTCTAGAAACTACAGAAGCTTATATGCACTCTTGGACCAATCAGGTCCAAAGGTCACAAAAAAAAGGGGTGCTCTTTGGCAAGAGCACAGTCTAGTAGCATAGAATGGGGAAGGATTGAAGGGAGAGGTGGGAAGGTATGGAGAGTGCTCCTAAAAAAGGAGCTATCCTTTTTAGGAAACAATTGGTTATTTTTAGACATTTTTCATCACAAGTCTTGCTGAGTATAATCTCTACTTTAATCCAATGGAGCTATCCTTCACTTTTGACATTACCAAAACCTGAATTTAATAGTTCATCCAAGAGTGGTCAGTTGCTAAAGGGTTCAAACTAACATCTCATAGAAAAAATCTAAAAACTAATATTAAAGAGACTAGATGATTCCTTTCTAGTAGTGGAAATGTCACTTCATGCAGTAGGAATTGAACCCAGAACCTTGCTCTACCACAATGCTATCCTCCCAGCACATAATGTTGATGTTCTAATGCTGATGGAATAATTCTTTTTCTTCCAAAAACATTACTGCTGCTGGAGTAATGTTTTTGGAACAAAAAACCTAGGAAAAGCCACGAAAGACTATCGCTTTAACTAAAGTGGAGGGAAGGGCCACATGGCTTCTCGACGAGTTGGGGTCCAGAGAGACGGAGAGAAGAAGGGGTCCCCAGGGAAGATGATACGGAGTATGATATGGAGTATGATATGATAGTATGGAGTATGGGATGGAGTATAGTATGGGAATTTGGCTCCTGGGGAATTTGGCTTCATCATATGAAGATGATATGGAGTATGCCTATGGAAACTTGGCATTGTTCTTCTACATACTCAATGAATCAAAATTATTTGTTTTATGTTAATCATTGTTATGCCTGTCAGATACACTGTCTCTTCTTATTCTCAGTGCTTCTCTATCCTTATTTTGTGGTTTTCATAATGCGTTGCAGCAATCACAATTAAAGCTCATGTTTTATGACTTTAAGTAGATTGATGTTTCAATGGTGAGCCTGAGGAAATGTCGTGGCCTACACAGCACTTCATTTATAGAACATCCCCCAAAGTGGGTCATCTGACATGATGAATGTCATTCAGCTTCACACTAATTTATTGATGCCCATTTCAGAGGTGGTCATCTTCTAAACTTTCTCCTAAAATCTGAAGTGCCTGTTTGTTAACTATAGACATAGGCTTTATTATATCTGTCCCCCCCCCAAAAAAAATGTAGTCTTTTTTGTATGTAGCTTGTTTGAATTATATACAAGAAAAGAACAAAATATTCAATATGAGTTTATGCAGGGGGGGAGATGAAGACACAGAATTGAGGATGATTCAGACACTGTAAGTCTCCTTTAGGCAATGCTATTTCATCTTTTGTGATTTTTCTTTTCTAGGTGAAATGAATTACAGCAGCAATTTGAATTATCCTACTTTATATTTACTACTACCATTTATTGTTCCACAGCCATATATTTTTTTTGAGACAGAATCTTGCTAAATTGCTGTGGCAGGCCTCAAATTTTCGATCTTCCTGCCTCAGCCTCCCAAGTCTAGTTGGTCTTATTTTTTGACTATCAGTCCAAGGACTCCTTAAGTCATCTCCATTACATAGTAGCAGAGTGTAAGACTTTTCATCTCAATATATTTGGAAAGCAACAGTTCTATGACTATGGTTTATGGACTCAGTCTTGGTTTCCTCACCGGTAAATAGCAGTTTATCTCATAAGGTTATTGAGGAGATTAAAGGAGACAATTCCTATAAAGCACTTAGAATTGTTCATATGTAGTTGGAAGAGCCCAACATGTCAATCATGATGATATTTACTAAGATGTCAGTCCTCACACTCCCTGATCCAGGCCTCAGAGTTCCCTTTCTCCTCTAGTCCATGGAGCAGCCTGGTGCTTTTTTGTGTGTGTTAGCCTCAGCACATGGTTCCTAACATAGCAAGTCTTTGATATGATTTTTAAAAATAAATAGCAAAAGCCTTGTGTCTAGCTTTTGCCTTACTAGCTAGGCAGTCTGAGGCAATGCCTACCTGTAAGAGATTTTGTATAAAATAATGCAATATGTCTCTAAAAGCACATGACACGTCTTAAATGCCGTACAAATGGTAGATGTTTATTAAAACAGCGGAGTTCGTGTCCTCCCTCTCCTTCCGCACGTTCAGTCCCCAACCCGCCCTCCCCAGCCCACACCCTTACTGCACATTTGGCCCTGAGCCCCTCAGGATTGCTGGTGTGGGAGCTCCGGACCCATGCTGCTCCCTCCAGCGACCCGCGCCCTTCCTTTCTCACCCGGACCTCTTACTACCATTTGTTTAAAATACATTGTTATAAAACCTGGGTCCTTTTTTAAAGATGATATTGAAGCCATGATGTACTTGGGCTGTGAGATTCAATATATGGTGACTACTTTGGCCACATTTTCTAAGATAACTTTTGGGCAAAGAGGTTTTTATTGCATAAAACAGGGTTAAAGACCAATTGCTCTCACTATATTAGCATTCCAACCAATTTTTCCATCACCAATTTGAATTTACTGTGTAGGTTCTGCAGAGCATAAACCTCTGTACATCAATTTATAAGGAAAAAAGCACTTTTCCATGGTTACCTTGGTCTTATAGAAAAACAGAATGTATTTATTATGTTCAGTGACGAAGATAAGATGAGCCAATATACAGAGTCTACATTTCTATGAACCCCGTTCTTTGAAAATCAAGTTGATGCTGGGGTATAGTTCAGTGATAAAGCACTTGCCATGTGCTAGGCAAGGTAGATTTGATCCTTAGCACTGCGGAAGGAAAGGATAGAGAATACTGTTAAAAATCAGATTGGGTAAGATAATCTGATATTTTTCATGCAAGTACAAAAAATCAATCCAAAATGGGATTCTGCAGGTGTATTTGCATCTAGCATACAACAAATATATGAAAAAATATTCAACATCTTTTTTTCTATTTTTTAAAATTTATTTATTCTAATCAGGTATATATGACAGAAGAATGCATTTTGATTCATTGTACACAAATGGAGTACAACGTTTCATTTCTCTGGTTGTACATGATATAAAGTCGCACTGCATATGTGCAGTCATACATGTACCTAGAGCAATGATGTCCATCTCATATATTCAACATCTTTCGCAGTCAGGGAAATGTAAATCAAAACTACACTGACATTTCATCTCACTCCAGTTAGAATGGCAGTCATCAACAATAAAAACAATAAATGCTGGTGAGGATGCAGGAAAAAGGAACTGACACACTGTTAGTGAGATTGTAAATTAGTACAACCACTATACAAATTAGTATGAAATTTCCTCAGAAGACTAGGAATGGAACTATCATATGACCTAGTTGTACAGTTCCTCAGTAATTACCCAAAAGAATTGAAGTCAGCATACTAAATACATGGATACCCATGTTTATAGCAACACAGTTCACAATAACCAAGGTATGAAAGCAGACTAGGTGTTATCAACAGATTAATGGATAAATAAAATGTGGTATATGTATACAGTGGGGTTTTATTCAGCCATAAAGAAGAAAGAAATTATGTCATTTACAGTGAAATGGATGGAACTAGAGAACATCATATTAAGCAAAATAAGCCAGAATCAGAAAATCAAAGAGGTTGTATGTATATTTTTTCTTACATGTGGAAGCTAGAGAGAAAAAGGAAAAAGGGATCTCATGAATATAGAAGGAAGACCAGTAGGGCAGAAGGAGGGGATGAAGGAACATAGGAAGAAAGAGCAAAAGGAACTCCTGGGGAATGAATTTGACGAAATTATGTAAACGTGTGTACAAATACGTCACAATGAATTCCACTATTCCATATAATTATTGTGCACAAGTAAAAAAAAATTTAAGAAATCAAAGAACAATTTGGCACAAATAACTTCTATCAAGGGCCAGAGGCCAAGGAACAAGGAAGCTCAAGAGAATTTTGGTAAGAGTTAGTGATAGTATCAATAGTAGCAAATTGAAGCAGAAGCCAGAGGCAGGATTTTCACTGGTATCTCTAGACACGCATGTTGCACACTTAATGTCCTAGAGTTGAACACACATCTAACAACATCTTTAGGCTGGCTTCTTCCAAGGCTTGAATAGTTAATGTCCGTATAGAATTTAAACCCCAAGAGATTAAATTTCCTGTAAAGATAAGACCCCCTGTATTTGATTCACCTCACTTATCCCAACCAAACCCCAACCCTCTAAGTATTTAAAATTTTGACATTTTTTTCCATCATAAGCTTATTAAAACTATTTTTTCAAAAAACACATTCAAATATTGTTTATCTTGATTATTGATACTTCTGGCACATCCTAAAACTTTGCTCCTGATGTGCCTGTCCCACTCCTAGTGAAAGTGCAACTGATATTACATGTGGTTCTTAGGCAACCAAAGTGTGAAAAACCATATGAATGAAGACAATTGGAAGGACTTAGAAATATTTACCCAGGAAGGCATGGGAAGCATATTTAGTATGGAAAGGCTGTGGTGGAATTTCCTGGTGTGCTTACAGAAACCAACACATGACAGTTGCAGAAAGAAATATTTTTTTCTCAACATAAGGACCTTTCAACAATGAAAATTGTTCAGAAATTTACATTGTCTTAAAGAGTAACGATTTGTGTCTAAGTAAATATTCAGCCAAAGGCCTATCTTTTCTCCAGGATTTTTTTTTTTTTTTAATATTTTTTAGTTGTTGATGGACACAATGTCTTTATTTTATTGCTTTGTATGTGGTGCTGAGGATCGAACCCAGGGACTCACGCATGTGAGGCAAGCGCTCTACCGCTGAGCTACAATCCCAGCCCCTTCTCCAGGATTTTTGTGGAAGCTTTCAGACCTACGAAGAGAGATGTTTGGGGACCTACAAAACTAGATAGGACTGAGCACCACTTAAGGATATTGAGAGTTGATACATTTTTTTCATAGATGGCAATGAGTTTATCAAAAACATAGTATTATAGTTGGATGACCACAGTAATTATATATTAACATAAGACAACTAAAACTGCTCTGAGGTAGATAGTAATTTTAATTCAAGGATAGATCCTAAGTTAATCCCATCAGCTACCATTTGTAAAATGCTTACTACTAGGATGATAAGGAATTTATAATCAATTAAAGTGATTAAATGCACAGTGAACTAATTTTTAAAACTTTGAAATAGACACCTAAAATAAGCAAATTAATATCCTATATGACTTCAGAACTATGTCTTAAATCTTGAAAATCCAGTGAAATAAAAATTTATTAAATTTATTTATTAAAATTTATTATACTAATACAGTAGTACTCCTATTAACTGTAATATTAGAAAACTGAGAATTCACTATGCTGAAGAAAATAAAAGAAATTCATTTTTTTAAAAGTGGACATTATTTTTTTTCTGGACCAAAAACATAACAGTGCTTTTATATTTACTTCCAACATGAACAAACCTGATTTTTTTCATTTTAATTCCCACTGGCACTTAATTTATACAGTTGCTTGTTTTAGGAGCTTCAATGTAGCCTCTACAGTCCTATCTTATGGTCCTTTATAGAACTTCCCAAGTTTTTATCTTTGGCTTTTAATATCTATTTTTGTCAGCTGTTAGTGGTTTCTAAAATCATGTTTCAGGGAGCAGATTTTTAAACCTTATTAGATTTTTGAAGAAGCTTAAAGTTTATAGAAAAATTGAGCAGAATATTCAGAGTTCATATATATCACCTCAATACCAACCATACTTTTTCCTGTAATTAACATCTTACATTAGTATGATACATTTATTATAATTAATGACTCAATATTGATACATGAATTAACTAAAGTTCATAATTCACACTAGGGTTCAGTCTTTGTGTTGCACATCCTATGAGTTTTCACAAATGTATAGTAACATTTATGTACCATTATAATCTTACACAGAATAGTTTCAATAGTTTCACTACCTTAAAAGTCCTCTGTTTTACCTATACTTCCCTACACCCACCTCAATCTCTGACAACCACTAGTTTTTTTACTGGATCCATAATTTTACCTTTCCCATAATGTCATGTAGTTGGAGTCATACAGTATAGAGCCTTTCCAAACTGGCTTCTTTCTTTTCAAAAGATACCTTTTAATTCCTCCACATCTTTGTATGGCCAGATAGCCTATTGTTTTCTTATCATGGGATAATACTCCACTGGTATAAATGCACCATAGTTTGTGCAGTCATACACTGAAAGACATCTAGATTGATTCTACATATGGCAATGATGAATGAAGCTTTCATAAACACTTTGAGGACCTAAGTTTTCAATTCACTTGGGCAAACATGTAGGAGAGTAGCTTGTATGGAAAAGTATGGTTAGCTTTGTAGAAAACAATGAAAAAGTCTTCCAAAGTAGCTGTACCATTTTGCATTACCACCAGCAATTAATGAGAGTTTCTATTGCTACACATGTTCACCATATTTAGTTCACTCTATTTACTTAGAGTATTAGCCATTCTAATAGATGTGTTATCTCATTCATTTAATTTGCAATTTCTTGGTAACATGATGTTGAATATCTTTTCATATGAATATTTACCCAGTGTATCTTCTTTGGTATAATTTCTGTTGAGATATGTTGCCCACTTTTAACTGGATTGTCGTGGTTTTCTTGTCGAATTCTAAGAGCTTTTCATAATTTAAGAAAACCAAACATTTAACAGATATGTTTTGCAAATATTTTTCCCAGTCTACAGCTTGTCTTTTATGGCCTAGATGGTCTATTTCACAAAGTGGAAGTATTACATTTTAATGAAGTTCTGTTTACAATTTTTCTATCATAGATGGTGCTTTTGGTATTGTATCCAAAGAGACATCACCAATCCCAAGGGTGCCTAGGTTTTCTCCTATCTAATTGGAGGATATCTAGATCCAGGTCTTATGGTTTTACATTTTGACTTTTAGACCTATATATAATTCATTTTAATTTTATGAAAGTTGTAAAATCTGAGCCTTTACCACTTTTTCTGCACGTGTCTCTGCAGTTTTCCAACATCATTTTTTAAAAGTGCCATCTTCTCATCATTGAATGTTCTTTGCTACCTTGTATGGATCTACTTCTAAGACTTCTATTCTGTTCAAATTGTTTAATTTTTCTCTTCTTTTGCCAATGGCACACTGTATTGATTATTTTAGATTAACAGTAAGTCTTGAAATTGGATAGTATCAATCCTACAACTTTATACTTTTTCTTCAGTATTACATTATTTATTCTGGGCCTTTTATTTTCCATTTAAACTTTAGAATCATATCATTGATACCTACAAAATATCTTGCTTGGATTTTTTGCATGTAATCTACAGATTATGCTAGAAACAACTGACATTTTAACAATATTTCATTGTCGTATTTATATATTTAGTATATTTTTCTATTTATTTAGATCTTTGAATTTTTTCACCAGTTTTATATTTTTATTATTATATCTTATGCATATATTTTAGAATTTGCCTAGATATTTTTATTTTTATGTAAACTAGTTCTGTTTTTAATTGTACATTCCAATTTTTCATGTTGTTATACAGAAAAAACATTGACTTACTTGTCTTACCACCCTTCTGTAATCACTTAGTTCTAGAGTTTTTTGTTTCTTTGAGATAATCTATATAGATAAACATGTTTTCTTTTAACATAGACAGTGTTCCTTCTTCTTTCTCAATCTGAAGACCTTTCATTTATTTTTCTTATCTCCTATTAGGATTTCAGTACAATGTTGAATAGAAGTGATGAGAGGTGACATCCCTGCATTCTTTCTGACCTTAGTGAGAAAACATCTGGTTCCTCTGATATTAGCTATAGACATTTTGAAGTTGTTCATTTTATTCAGTTTTGAATCTTATGACCAAAATACTTAGAAGAGCAAACAGTATTTGAGGCTAACAGTTTCAGAGGGCTGAGTCTACAGATGACCAATTCCATTGCTCTAGGCTCAAGATGAAGAGACACATCATGGGGAAAGGGCCCAGTGGAGGGCAGCTGCTCAAGTCAAAGTGGAGTCAAGAAGATATGAGGAAGAGGCCACAGAGAAGATGTACCCTTTCATGGCATTCTCCACAGACTCAGCTCCCCCAGCCATGCTTCTCCTGCCTATAGTTACCACCCAGTCATTCAAACTATGATTGACTTTTTAAGTCATAGCTCTCACAATCTAATCATTTCACATTTGAACATTCCCTGCATGAACACAGGAACTTTGGAGGGACACCTCATATCTGAACCATAACACTCGCTTTTATCAAACTGAGGAAATTCCCCTGTATTCCTAGTCTAATTTTGCCAAATGCCTTCTCTGCATCTATTGATATGATCACATGAGTTTTCCTTAGCTGGTTGATGTGATGGGTTACATTAATTGACTTTCAAATTGTCAACTGGCCTTGCATACCTGGAATAAATGTTTACTTGGTTAGTATGTATAATTTTGGGTGTATAATTATGTATATTATGTATATTATATGCTAATTTTTGGTGATTTTTACATCTGTGTTCATGATGTTGATCTTTAGTTTTTCTTTCTTGTATTATCTTTTTATAATTTTTGTATGAGTATTACTGTGTAAGGAAATGTTCCTTCTGCTTATGTTTTCTGGGAAATTACAGAGTATCATTTCTTCCTTAAATGTTTGGTAGAATTCACCAGGAAAGCCAGATGAACTTAGTGCTCTCTACTTTTGTTAAGTTGTTGATTATTGATTCAATTTCCTTACAGGTATAGACCTATTGATATTATCTATTTCTCCTTTGGTGAGTTTTAGCATATTGTGTCTTTCACCTAGGATAAATTTGTCTATTTCACCTAGCATAAATTCGTCTATTTCACCTAGCATATCAAATTTATTGGCTAGAGTTGTTTATCATACTCCTTTATTATCCTCTTAATGTCCATTGGATTATGAGTCCTGATGTGGAAGGTTAGATTATCAGTTTTAGATATATTTTCTGAAACATGTATTCAAAGCTAAGCATGGCTTTTACTGTGTCCACAAATTTGGGTAAATTTTATTTTCATCTTTATTTAGCTTCGAACACTAATTTCTTTTGAGACTGCTTCTTTGGCTCATATGTTGTTTAGAAGTGTATTGTTTAATCTACAAGTGTTTGGCAAGTTTCCAATTAACTTTCTGTCATTTATTTCTAGTTTAATTCTATTGTCTGCAGTTGTACTTTGTATGATTTCTATTATTTTGCATCTTAAGGTGTGTTTTATGGTCCAGAATATGGTCCATCTTTGCACATGTCTTGGAAACTTGGGGAGATAGTTGTATGCTGATATTGTTGCATTAACTGTTCTACAAATGTTCATTAGTTCCAAATGACTGATGATACTACTCAGTTCAACTCTGTCCTTGCTGATTTTCTGCCTGCTGGATCTGTCAACAACAGATATATATATGTTGACATCTCTAGTGACCATAGTTATTCATCTCTTTCTCCTTAGGTTGTCAGCTTTTTCCTAAGTATTCTGATGTTCTGTTGTTGGGTGTAGTTATGGTTTGGATATTGAAGCATCTCAGAAAACTTATGTGTATTATAATGCAGAAATGTTCAATAGTGAAACAATTAGATTATGAGAGCCATAATCAAATCAGTGGATTAATCCTTTTGATGGATTAATAATTTGAATGGACTGAGAGATACTGTAGACAGGTGGGGCATGGATGGAAGAGTAGGTCATTGTGGGTGTACCTTTGGGGTTTTCCCTAGCACTTTCTCTCTCTGCTTCCTGGCTGTATTAGCTGAGAAGCTTTCCCAGCCCTGCCCTTCCACCATAACATTCTTCCTCACATCGGGTCCACAGCAATGGTTGTACCATGGACTGAACTTCTAAAACTGTGAGCCCAGAACAAATTTTTCTTCCTCTAAGTTGTTCTTGTCAGGGGTTTTGGTCACAGCCACAAAAGCTGACTAACATAGGCATACACATTAAAGACTAATAGGATTTTGTGTAGAATTGACACTTTCATCTTATGTAATTCTCCTGTTTTTCCCTGAAAATTTTAATTTTTCTGAAGTATGCTTTGTCTGAAATTAATTTATGTACTCAGGGTTTATTTTGATTGCTATAAACACAACCTTTCTTCTTTCCCTTGCTTTTTACCTGTGTCTTTATATTTAAAATGTGTTTCTGTAGACAAAATATCGTTGGTCTCATTTTATGTTCACTCTGACACTTTCTGTGTTTTAATTGATGTATATAGACCATTCACATTAAAAGTTCTTACTAATAAATTTGGATTATTATCTCTAATAGATTATTCCAACAGTACATTTGGATTAATATTTGTAACTATTTTATATTAGTTTCCTTTGGACTTTGACTCTCTTTCTCTCTCTCTACTTCTACCCTTTTTTCTGATTATTATGATTTTAAAGTGGACACTTAATATGATTCATTTCCCTTTTCTCCTACTGTATTATTTATGCTTCTTTTTAATTCGTTAAGGTCTCTCTGGAGTTTATAGTATACTTATACAACTAATCCCACCTATTTTTAGATAATATAGTATACTTCACCTGTAATACAAGTAATTCATAATTTGTATTACAGGTGAGTACTAGGAACTAGGAGTATTCCTAGTTTCTCCCTCCTGCCCCTTATGACATTGTTGTCAATTTTTTTATTTAGGCAATCATCACTAAATACATTGAGGCTCTTATCATTTTGAAAAAAAAAAAACTAATTTGTCTCTTAGATCAATTAAGAATGAGAAAAGTTTTAGCTATCAGGAAAATAAAAATCAAAACTACATTGAGATTTTATCTCACTCCAGTTAGAATGGCAAGCATCAAGAATACCCATACCAATAAATGCTGATGAGGAAGAGGGGGAGGAACTCTTATACACTGTTGATGGGGATGTAAATTAGTATATTATTTATAAAC
This sequence comes from Geosciurus inauris, assembly GCA_004024805.1. Classification (NCBI taxonomy): domain Eukaryota; kingdom Metazoa; phylum Chordata; class Mammalia; order Rodentia; family Sciuridae; genus Geosciurus; species Geosciurus inauris. The sequence goes on along the minus strand of PVHX01008283.1, from coordinate 16,961 downwards.
ATCAGTGTGGAATTTCTTCAAAAAGCTAAAGATAGAATTACCATATGATATAGCTATACCACTCATTGGAATTTAACCAAAAGAATTAAAGTAAGCATACTTTAGAGATACTTGCATACTCATGTTTATGGCAGCATAATTCACACCCACCAAGTCATGAAAACAGCTTGGGTGTCCATCAACTGATGAATGGATAATGAAAATTGTGGAATATATATACACACAGGAGTTTTATTGAGCCAGAAAAGGATGAAATTATGGAAAAAGAATGAAAACTGGAAACCAATATTGAGCTGATGAAGTTAGATGCAGAGAGAAAAGTAGGGTGTTTTCTCTCATCTGGAATCTAACGAGGAAAAACTAAGGACACTATGAAAGTAGAAGGGAGACCATTAGTGTAGAGGAAGGGGACTAAAGGGAGCAAGGAAAGAAGGATGAAGGAGAAAATGGAGAGCGAAATCGATGAAATTATGGTTTGTGTATGCATGGGTATGCCACAATGAAATCCACCTTTCTGTATTATTAATATGAACCAATAAAACAGAGTATCCACTTCTCCAAACCATCCCTTTTTTATACTATGACGAATTTGCTTTTGAAATCTTTGATAATTTATATGTATTATTGGATAAATAATAGAGCTGGGCATTCAAATTGAAAAAGAATTTTAAAAAGTAAGAAATTTAATTTGTCTTTCATTTATTCTTTCTCTAATAGTCTTTACTTTATGCAGATCTGAGTTTCAATCTATATGATTTATCATTTTCCTTTTCTCTTTTATTCTTGCAGGGGAGGTCCCCTGTAAACAAATTCCCTCAATTTTGAAATATCTGAGAAAATCTTTCTTTCTTTTCAATTTTTTAATGATAATGTCACAGAATATAGAATTCTAGGTTGGTGATTTTTTTCCTTTCAGCAGTTTACATACATTACTCCCCTTCTTTGTTTGCATGAATCCCATTGAGAAGTTCAATGTAATGTGTATACTTTGTTCTCTTTAGGTAGGATCCCTCTTCTACCTGGCTCTTTCAAAGTTCTCTCTTTGTTTTTGGTTTTCCCAATTTGGAATATATATCTGGGGTAGTTGCTTTAACTATTTGTCCTATTTGGTGTTTTCTTAGTTTTCTGTTTCTGTGGTTTGGTATATTAGTTTGCTAAGGCTGCCATAATAATTTTACAAACTGTGACTTTAACAACAGAAATTTATTCTCTCACAAATAAATGGCAAGCTAGCATTTTTCTGAAGTCTATAAGTTCAAGAACAATCTATTTGCAGGGTTGTCTTTCTCCTTGTTTTTCAGAAGGCCAGATTCTCACTGCATACCTGGCATCTTTTTCCTTCTTATAAGGACACCAGTGATATTGGATTAGGGCCTCATTCTAACTTTAATTGCCTCTTTAATGGTGTTATCACCAAGTAGAATTAAATTCTGAGGTTGCTGGGAACTCATATGTGCTTTAACATATGAATTTAGGGAAAGGGAAAACATTCAGTTCATAATAATGTCTCTATCATTAATTTGAGGAACTGTTCAGTCATTGCTTCAAATGTTTTTGTTCCTTTCTCTTTCTGGAATTCTCATTACATGTATTTATACCTTTTGTAATTTTCCCATAATTCTTAGATATTCTGTTACCTTGTCTGCCTCTCTGTCTCATTCCTTTTTCTCTTTGCATTTCAATTTTGGAACTTTCTATAGACATATGTCTAGCTTTCTCATTTCTTCAATCATGTACTGTCTATCATTTGATACATCAAAAGTATTCTTCAGTTTCTGTTATAATAATTTTAAATATTTTTATATTTTCTTTTGATTTCTTTTACAGGAAGAATATAAAATATAAAATATTTTTTGTATTTTCTTTTGATTTCTTTTTGATTTCTATCTCTCTGATTTCAGTACTCATCTGTTCTTACATGTTACTTATATTTTCTATGAGAGCCTTTAGTATTTTAGTCATAGTTGTTTTTAGTTCTGTCTAATAATTCTCAAAATTCTTTCATATCTCAGTATGGTTTTCATGTTTGTTCTGTCTGTTCAAACTGCATTTTTTTCTTTTAGTATGCATTGTAAGTTTCTGTTGAATGCAGGACATAATGTACTGGATAGAAGAAACAAGATATATAGGTCATCAATGTGAAATTTTATGCTTTTCTGGCTAGCAGTCAGCTGTAGCTAACATTCTATTGGTGCCCTTGGTTAGCTCCCTTCTCTCCTATTTTCTTTGGGTTTTCCTAGAAAAGTCTCCTTAAATGAGATCTGGAATCGGTAGTACCTTAAGTTGTATTCATCTATAGAAACTCCACCAATACATTGGTAGGATTTGGATGAGAGTGATGTATTTTACAGTCCTGAGATTAAGACTCAGTGTTACAGCTAGTGTCTGACCCTACGCAGTGACCTTTACATGTACTTCTTGAATTTGGGGAATTTTTTTCTTACCTAGGTGCAATAAGAAGATTAGAGAAGACTGTTCTTGGGTTTTTCCCTCCTGCAAGCTCTGATACAGACTCAGTCCATAAGGCTCAGTCACAGTTTCCCTTGAGAGAGGCCTTCTGAAGAACAGAATGTTCTGGGCATATTTCAAAATGTTGCTTTTTCCTTCCCCTTGTTAGAAACACGAGAGAGTTTTCTCAGATCCTCACTGTGAAAACCTTATGGGCTCTTGGAGATAAAGGTCACAAGTTGGTAGCCCCCACCTCACCACTCAGACTGTTCCCTTCCCCACAAAAAAATTTTTAAATGCTCAAATTTGTCCACATTGAACCTCAAGAAATTGGTCAGTTGAAGTTTTGTATTCCAGCACTGGTTTCCCCAAAGGTGTCTGTTTCTCTAAATGGTGATTCTCTATATGCCTGTCCATCTCTACAATCATGAAGTCGTTGGTTTGTCTCCTGACCTCAATCCTCTAATGGATCTGAGGGAATTGTTGGTTTTTACTTTGTTCAGCTCCTCTTTATTAAGGTGAAGAGGAGTGAGTGACCACTTCTGGGTTCCCTGCTTGCTGTATCAGACACCACCAGAGAGCCGATTCTTGCCAGAGAAAGGATAAACGAAGTCCAACTGAGCAAGTTGTTTGTACTTGCTTCCTTGTTTGTACTTTTGTTTTTTACTTCTTAAAAATATTTCATCATGAAATTGTCTCTGAATCAAGATCTGAGAGTAATGAGACACTTGCAGTGGGTTGTTTCTCCTCCATGGTTATCCTTTTCTGCTGAACTTTGGGGAGTGTCTGAAATCCAACCATTGCCATCATGGGAAACCTTTCTTGACAGGTTGGCATTTTCTCATTGGTTCCCTGTAGCTTCAAGCTGCTGTTTATCTAAGCAGAATTCTAGGAAGTGTGGCCTGCTTTTAAACTTTACATGTATTTTATCATCACCTGAAAAAAACATATTTAGCATATTAATGTTCTAACATTTTTCCTAAAGTTAACATGATCAATGTGTTTCTAAATTGTGCTCTGGAGGAAGACCATAGGTGGATTCAGGAATAAAAATAAAACGTTTTGTCTTTCCAGGAAATAATCTCACAACTTGTGGAAATAATGGACTTCCACGTCTCTCAATAAAAAGGAAAAGTTTTATTTATCATATTATTTTTGGTACTATAATTATAAAGAATAGTGTTGGTATTATAATTTGTTCTGTAAAATAAATATTCACCATGAACTAATTTCAGTTAAAATAAGCAATAAATTATGTCATTAAAAATAAAATAAAATACATATAATACACACTAAGACATTCATTAAAAGGAATTATATATGTCATTATTCTAAAACATTCAAATTATGGCCCCGATTATTCTGCTCCTTCATTGATTAAGTTTTTGTCATTTCAAAACACAAAACTTCCTGATGAAATATACAGGTCATGAAAGGTTTGGCTTTTGCTTATTTATGCAAAGATTAAAATACTCGATCTCTCTTATTCAGATATTAGCATTAGATATATACGTAAGTATATGGATATTGCATATGCATATAAATGTGTTTAATGTGTACTTGTGTCATGCCTATATACAATTTACAAATAGCTATCCACAATAGCAATACCATATTCCTAAATGTGGTATAAATTAAGACCACTGATATGTTTAGAATATATTATATTGGAAAAAATATATTATATGATTAATATATATCATGTTATATTATAAATGTAATATACTATAGATATTATAATATAAAAATTAATGTATAATATTTTTATGTTATAAACATAATATGTATATATTATAAATATTATATTTGGAATAATTATATATATAGTTCATAATCTAAATCTCTGGAGATACTCTCTGTTTTACTGAAAATAGCTTAGAAATTCACTGAGCCACCAGCTTGGAATACCTTGCTGCTTATCTCTCCATGTGCACAAAGAGCTACTGAGGTTAATGCCTAATGACCTTGGTTAATGGTTTCTGATTTGGCTTCTTCCTTCCTTTCCTCATAAGTATGCAGGCATGTATTCCTTTTTATATGTCAGCCTATAACCAAGGATATGAAAAGATAAGGAGAAAAACTATTTCATATTTCATATCAAAAATGGATATTCAGCTCTTATGTATTATTAGTGTCTCTATGATTTTTTACCTTTACATCATTTTTTTACTTATATATCAAGTAGGAAAATGTATTCCTTTAGTGGTGCCATTTCTCACACACATAGTATATTTATGTATATTATTTGAAGATTAAGGGGAAGCTTCAATGAAGAAAGAGAGCTTGGAGTGAATACGACAACCAGTGCATCTGGCACTGATGTTTGATCTCTTGCCCAGGACAGAAAGGAATGTGCAGAAGATTCATAATAGGCTGTACTATTTGGGTGATATTTTTCATCCATGCTGTAATTTAGAGCTGAGTTTCAAGCACTTCTTACTGTGGTATATTTAGGTAGGGTGAAAGACTTTATAGTTGCTTTATCTGATCTTGACTAAATTTTATGAAGAAAAAGAATGAATTTAGTGTTAACAATAAAGGGACACATACAAGAAAATTATGGAATAGCAGCAAGATTATATGAGGAAACAGATATATCTGGTTCAGAAAGGGAAATGTGGATGAGTCACATTTGTAATGTGTATTTGTTATTTTCTTTTGAAATTATTGGAAGCTTACAGTCCAGGAATGCCATTTACTCAAATATGTTTCATTATACTCTGTTGGATTAACCAAACAATTTATAACAAACTAAATCAATGAGTATTTCAAATTAGTCTTGAACATTAGCCTCTGAAGACCAGGAAATTACTGGAACCCCTGGATCCCAACCAAGTAAAATGCACATGCAACTTTGTGACAGTACCAAATGTAACACGATGGATTTCTTGGGAACATTTGAATTAGAGGCCTCAGTACATCTCTTTTAGAAAGCTAATTTCAGTTTATGCATTCCAAATCTGAGTGTAACCTTTTTGCTTAATATTTTCCCATAAAAACTGAAGGAAATCTTTGCAGCTTTGGGTCATTTCAGACTGCTTTGCAGGCTTGCTTTGAGAATCATGGACTTGGGGTTTGTTTGGATTAACAAACTCTTCCAGCCCCCAATTCCTTGGGTAAACCAAGTATTCTTAGTTTTCTAATGAATTACTGAACCAGCTAACCAGGTGCCCTTTTCAAGTTACAAAGGAGGTAATTCTGGTAATCTTAAATGAGGGAGAAGTTATTTGGGCATCTGGATTAGGATGAAAACATTCTGACAGAAGGCTTAGTCAGTGTATAGGAAAAATCACACTTATGTTAATGTCAGCTAAAGATGTACAGGAAGTTTATTGATTTATTTATGTAGGCAAATAACTACAGGAAGCATATCAAAGTTTATCGAAGAAAAATAGCTAATCATTGTGGCCATGATAAAAACAAAAATGTTTCTCACTTCTTAGAAAGGCTTTTTGAACACTGTATTCAAACTCAAGTGATTTGCCAAATAAGTTTTCTTCAATTAAAATCTGCTTAAAGAATAAAAAATCACAGATCAGAGTTTATCTTTCCTTGAGTAAAGAGAGACCAGGGAAACTTGAATATTTCTGTCTCTACATTGTCTTAACAGAAGAGATTTGATTTCACACGAAACAAAGGAGAATCAGCTTGAGAATCCCTGGCCAGGTTTTTTTGTTTGTTTGATTTTGTTTGTTTTGTTTTGTTTCTTTAGTTATTTCTGTAATTGTAGCAACTGCAAAACTCTGTAAAACTCTCCCTTGCCAGGATGTCCATGTCATGGTTAAACCCTGAATTCCTACAGACATCGGGGATGAGAGCTGAAGAAAATCTGAGTGGTCATCCAATCTTGCCACGTCAGGTAAAAGTGAGGCAGCTGAGCTGCAGCTATGCCAAGCCCATGCCTATTATTGTTGGCCTGGTTTAACACTGATAAGTCAGATAAGTAGGAAGACATCTGAATCCCTACTTACCTATTCAGTAAATATTTTCTATAACTTATTCTTAAGAGGTTGCAATTTTTCTCGGGTTATTAAGAATACCCAGTGTATTACACTATGGCATTTTCCCAGCATTGTTACAGAACAGATTCTGTCAAGCTGTGTTTTATGTGATTAACCCAGGAAATGCTTTCTTGCTAAGTTTGAAGTGTCAGATTCTTGTTAAAGAAGTTTCTCTTTGAGCCAAGAAATATTTTTCTAAGGCAATTCAGCATCCTGCTGTTGCTTTCTGGTTTCTTTGTGAAGCTTTGGACAGCTCCCAGCTGTTATAATAGAAGTAACAGTGATAGCATGTTGTGCTCCAAAATCATACTGTGCTATTCCTCAAGTTCCAGCATTAATGCAATACCTCAGGCTGGAATCCCTGGAGGGTGAACCAAAGGACAAGGAAAGAAAGAATGCTTAGACATATCCTGTTTTAGACATATTTTGCTAGCTTGGGAAGAACAATGTCTCTGTGTAGGTTAAAGAAAGATCTTAGAGTTTCTCTGCCTAGGTGACTCTTCTAATTCTCAGTTCAAACCATCAGATGAAATACTAGGGTTAAGATGTGCCAAGAAGGACTACTGGAAATGGAATCACCAGGACACTGTTTTGCAATGACTTAGTGCACTTAGGAAGATAAATCCTGTCCAAAGACTGGTGCAGCATCCTGAGAGGGCATTTAATGGGATATCTCTTCAAGCTGTCCAATTACAGGTATCATGAGACTCATATCTCATGAGTCTCTATCAAAATGAATAGATGCCCTCCTTCCAAAGTAAGCAACACAGCTTTGGTTGAACTTCATAGAAATGTGCCAAGAGATCCCAGGTTCCATCTAATATTTCTATTCCTCAGGCCACTGTAGTGAACATATGATCAGAAGACTGCCCTACTGAAACTTGAGTAGCAATATAGGTTATAGGACCATACAAAGGGTCAGAAAGAGCCTGGTAAATTAGCATCTCAAGATTCAAAACCTCAGCTGGCAGGTTCATTGATTAATTAGACATCATAATTCTGCCAATACACCTTTACAAATACTTATGTATCATCTAGCGGTGTGCAAAGCATTGTGCTCGTGAGTTGGCAGGAGCAAAGGTAAGAGAGGGATGATCCCTCGTCTATGTTATCTTATAGTCAAGGAGAGAGGAGACAGGGTCCAAAAACAGACTTTACCCTTCAAGAGATCTCCAGCCTGACCTTACCCCCCAGGACAGGTATCAACTCAGGACTTGAACTTTACACTCCACTGGGTACCTGGAATGCATTGTGTTTTCTCATTCCATCTGCATAATGCACCATGAAGACTGAAAGTTTGAAAATCAAACAAACAGTACTTCATATGTTGGCTCAACATTTAATAGCTGTGACCTTTTGTAAATGCCTTAACTTTCTTGAGCTTCAGTGCCTTCATCTGTAAAACTGGTTCTTAAAATCAGATATCATTTCACACTCAACAGAATCATGAATGATTACATTATCAATACATTCCTTCCTTTCTCTTTCTGCCCACTCCTCACAGATTGCTGATTCTTTCTGGTCTTCCTGTTCTCTTTATATAACGTATTTCAAAATCTTCATTTGTAACAAAGGACTCTTTTATACAGTCTTCATTATGTTTGACATATATCATGTTAACAGAGCAGAAAGATAAGAAAATGAGGGTTATTGTCTCAGTTATTGCTGGATTCATGAACCATAAGTGTACAAAAATGTGGCAAGCACCAATGAATACACAGTACTGTGGCAACAGTCTCAAGTGTATTTTGATATGCAAATCATATTACTCTTGCCTTGAATATCTTCATTAGTTTCCTTGGAAACTTTAAATTGATTTAAGGTGTAAATTCTTAAGTTTTCAAAGTTCATAACCATAGTGATATGAATCATTTTAGTATCTCATGGGCTTTAATTCTTCTGCATTCTGAACTTGAAAAATTATTAGCTACTGGTAATCTTTAAATGCAAGCACACTGAAACATTTTAGAATCATTTGTGTATTTTTATATTTAAAAGTGTGTGAAATTAGAATCTGAATTATCTTTTATTCAGTATTTTAAGAATATGTTTATATCCATGTGTCTATATTATCATGCTATATACGTTAAGGCTAATGTCCCACATTGTCCTGCCTGGTTGACTAGTGATCAATATTCTGTGTTAATCAATGACTATAAACTTTTCCAGAATTTCTTTGACCAGCCTGTAAAGAAAGAACCATCTCATTTATCTGCTGAAACTGAATTAGAGAAAAAGTGCTCTTTTAAAGCAATCTTTCTAGAATTTAAATTCCTATTGCTTAAATCCCTTAGGCAATTTGAGAGAAACCAGTGCAGAAAGAGAGAATAAATGCTATCCTTTTATTCAAATACATTAAAATAAAAATACTCTCAATTTGTGACTATATAAATCATTAGATTCATTTCAAAACTACAGAAGAAAGTAAGTTTGTGTGTGTGTGTGTGTGTGTGTGTGTTGAATAGGAATTGCTACAGTTGGACCCCACCAAAAAAAAAAAAAAAAGCAACAAAGCACACTTGAAAGACTGGGAGTGTAGCTAATGGTAGAGCACTTGCCTAGCATGCTCAAGACCCTGGCTTCCGTCCTCACAACCAAAAGAAAAGAAAGAAAAAGAAAGATAAAGAAAGAAATGTCAAAATTGTGAACCTCTGCTAGACTTGATACTTTCTGAGAGAAGATAATATATCGCTTACTTTTAATTCAGGAATTACTTTAATTTAAAAATTCAATGGACTCCATTAATTTCTTTCCTCCTATCAAGGGGGAATGACTTGTGTTATTGGAACTAAAGGAAGCTAAACACTTGGAGTTTGTTTACCTGAATCCTTGTGATTAAAAGCTAAATGTTGTATGGTCATTGACCTACAATGGAAAGATCATTGCTGTGGGGAAGGTAACTAGACCAGTTAGTTCTGCCCACTAGAATTATTTGTTTTTAATATATAATCAGCCTATCATTCTAAACAACTTTTTTCATCAATGAATGGGTGATAACCTTTTAATAAGTAGATCCCTGCCATCCACTAAGGAAGCCATTATTTACATATGATTTTTTTTTTAAATATTTATTTTTTAGTTGTAGGTGACAGAATATCTTTATTTTATTTTTATGTAGTGCTGAGGATGGAACCCAGTGCCTTATGCGCGCTAGGCGAGCACGCTACCACTGCGCCATAATCCCAGCCCCTACATATGACTTTTTAAGTATAAATGCTAATTAAATTGAATTAAAACTTCAACTCTTAGTCTCCCTGTCACATTTTAGATGCTTTCTAACCACATGTGGCTAATGGCAACCATATTGGACAGCACAGAATACTACATTTCCATCAGCTCAGAAAGTTCTATCAGCAAGCACTGATGAGAAAATATTCTGGCCCAATTTGGTGTGTTTGTTTCTTTCTCTTTTAGACCCAGCTAATTATTCTTTGCACAACTCATGTTTTTGTTATTCACCAAATCTATGCGCCATGAGTCTCCTCACTTTAGTCCTTCCCTTGTTCCTATTTTCAGAAAGTTTCCACTCTATGATTGCAATAACATTGCTCTCATTTGCAAGTTTTTTCTTATATTTTTAGTATAAAAATTGTATGCCCTGTAGAAAATTCACAAAGTATGAAATGTAAATACAAGATAATATAAAAAAACCTAAACCCCTCATCTAGAAATGGTTGACACTCCTGACATTATATTATATTATATTTTACTGTTTTTTAATACACATGCATAGTTTTAAATATAATTTTTGTTCCTTTTTGGACATATTACTTCTAATATCATTTCTCTTCAAAAGAAATATTGCATAATAGTCAATCATTTAGATATTTGTTAGGATATTTAGCTGTGTTCTCCAATTTCTCCCTATTAGAAACACATTCATAAAAGATAATCTTGGACCCAAATAATTGAATGTATAAGAATTTTTTTATTTTAAGATAAATATCTTGAGGTGAAACTGCTGATTCCAAAGTTGTGAATATTTTTAAATCACATAATTGATTTTTAAAAAATAAATATCTATTTTAACCTTATATTAATATATATGAGTTAAATAGAAAGGACAAGACCAAACCTTGGTCTTTTCTTCCTGTTGACCTGTTGAATAGAAAGGACAGGACAAAATCATGTCTGTTTCTGTAGTTTAAAATGTGACCTAGAGACCTGAGCATATAATCATGACCTATAAAACTTTCTTGTTAGATAAAGATACAAAGAAATATAATAATAGTTTGTTCTGGAAAAAAACAGAGGGAACAATAGTAGCCAAGTAGAATTCATTTTTATTTTAAATTAAAATATTAGAAAAAATTTTATTATTAGAAAAATATTAGCATGAGATCAGCTCCTCCTAGCAAAGTATATAAGTGAATAGGGATATGTGCTAGGAGAATTTCTTTTGTAGTTTAAACTCAAACAATTATTTATAACAACAAAATTTTCTTCATAATTGGTAAGAAGCATTAGACTTTATTTCTCTAGCTGTATTAATATAGCTTGTATTTGAACTAAATTTCAGCTGAGACCTTCTGTCTTACCAGTTGATGGAATCAGTAGAACTTACCTTGTGGGACAACACTCTGAGGGAATGCAGTCTTTGATGAATAAGACCTAGGGAGGAAAACAGTCTGGTGGTGATACTGGTCTTAGTAGAAGGGATTGTCAGAGCTTAAACAAATGTCTGCTTTCTTCAAATGTATAGAAACAGTGGTAAAATATAAAACACATCTAAGGGGTGGGGGAAAGCTATGTGTAGATGTCAGAAATAATGAATTTAAATAGTGGTAAGTTTGAATCCTGCAAAGGTCTGGGAGAAGATTGAATTGAATCTTGGGAAAAACTAGTATGGGGGTGGAGATTAATGAGCCCAAACAGTAAACATGATTTGGGACCACATCTGATGAAGAGCATGACTGAAACCCCTGAAAAGTCAGAAACTGAACATGAGACCATTCTAACGATACCTAAGCCAAAGGAAGCAGTAGAGAAGTTGAGAAGAAGCACTATCTCAAGTAAAATCCCAGGCTTGTGATATGCATAATCATGAAGTGAGGAATCACCAAGCCAATAAATAACCATAAAAATTGGTTTTCAGGCTTGTGAGCACTTGGAATACATGGAAAAAGTAAAACTAAAATCACTACAGCAAGCTGTTTTATAGTCTAGTGCACATAGAATTTCTCAGTCTTTTTTATTTCTTATTTTGAGAAAGGGTCTCGCTAAATTGCTGAGGCTGGCCTTGAACTAGCTATCCTCTTGCCTCAGCCTTCTGTGTCACTGGGATTACAGGACCACTACATCCGCTCAGCCTAAATAATGTTTTAGATGCTTAAAAGACATAAAAAGAAGCATGAAATATCAGAAAAATATGGGATAATTTTGGAAAATTTTCAAGAAGATTTGAGAAACAACCCAAGAAATTTTGTAGTAAAGCAAATGCAAAATCATTATAGTTAAAACCTTAATGAAAATGTTAAAGAACAAATTAGAGATGATTGAGTAGATTGGAAGACAGATCAAGAATGTCATACAGTTGGATAAGAAGATAGAAAATGTGGAAAATAGGTTAGGAGACATGGAGATTAAAAAAATGAGAAGACCCAGAAAGAATACATAATAGGCGTTTCAGAGGAAGACTATAGCAAATAAACAACATTCAATGGGATAATAGTTGAAGTACTTTTCAGAACTGAAGAAAAACATGAATCCTTGGGTTTGAAAATCCAACATATTCTAGTTACAATTAGTAAAACTGTAAAATCTACTAATAGATACTTCATACAGAAAGAAAAGAGAGAGAAAGAAAGAGAAGAAAGGAAAAAGAGAGAAAACACTTTTTGAAAAACTAAGAAAAAAGAGATTTTATTTTTTGGTTTTGTTGTAGTTGTGTTTTGTTTTTCTTTTCTTTTTTGAGAAGAGAGTCTCACTGCATTGCCCAGGCTCCTGACAAATTCCTGGGCTCAAGCAATCCTCCTGTCTTAGCCTGCTGAGTAGCTGGAACCATAGGTGCATGTCAGTGTGCCTGGTTTAGATTTTACTTTTATACACGAGATTTTTTAAAACAGCAAAAGAGTAATGCATAAACTACAAACAACAACAACAACATCTTTGTAAACACTCATGTAGATAAAAAATAAAGCATATTTTCAAGGTTCTGAGAGAAAATATCAGCCTAGAATTGTTGTCACTACATACAATATCATTCAAGGTGGCAGCAAAATATTAAAATATTTTCTCATTCACAGATGATCTCTAACAGATTTACTTTAAAATAGCCTTCTATAAAAAAGAAATTAAACAAAAATGGGGAAAATGAGAAGCAAGAATCAATGAGAAAAGAAATTGATAAATATCTAAATAAACATTTGTTATTTTTAAAGGATTAATATTAGGATTTAAATAAAAGTGGAATTATAAGATAACAAAAATATCAACTTTGAAAAATTCCAAAATGTCATGGTTTATAACTTAAAATCATAGTTAAAAATGAGTAGTTTGCTCAGGGAATAAATCACAATAGAAATTATAAAACAACTGGGTTTCATTTCTTTTGAAATAAAATTTCATTTTTAAAAATGATTATTTAGAAAATTTTGTAATATATTTGTGGTATTTTACAAATATATCAACTATATATTTTATATTTTGAAATTAAAACCAAGTATTCTAGCAATTGTGATAGAATTTTGATAGATTTTTGGCATTTTACAATTATGTCTGTTAAAATCCCTAGGGGTTGTAGTACAAGGGCTACACTTTTTTTATAGTTAAACAAATATGGTTTGTATTACAAATGTATCAACTATAGATTAATAATTGTAAAAATAATTGGAATGAAGAATTTTTCATAGGAACCTCATGTTCATGGGAAATTTTTAAATTTTAATGCATTTTTAAATATATTGACAGGAAAGGCTGATGGGTTGTCAGGATACATCCTGCAGAGATGCTGTAATTGATACAACAGTTCAAAAAGAGAGAAGAATCATGCCAAATTCTTCCACAGAAGATCTTATTCACTTGTTTTCTTTGATATTTAGAATCGGTTGGTCACATATAAAAGAATGAGACAATAGTTTTATAGGTGTTCCTCAACTTACAGTGGGGTCACATCCCCTACATAAGTTGAAAATACTGTAAAATCAAAACTGCATTTAATATGCCTAATATACCAAATACTATAGTTTAGCCACATAATACACTGTAGAGTGTTGCTTATTTACCTTTATGCTTGCATGGCTGACTGGAGCATTGGGTTGCTGTCACTACTAAGCATCACTAGCTCAAGAAAAGATCAAAATTCCAAGTACAATTTCTACTGAATACATATAGCCTTTCTCCCATTGCAGTGTCCAAAAATTAAGTGAAACCATCATTCAGGGACTGTGTGTTTTAAAAGTGGGCATTTATGACACTCCAGAATTATACAATTTACAGATTTTAAAATTTATGTTGAAAACATTTAAGGTCAAATTAGAAATATATTCTTTTGAGGGGGGTGCCTGAGCAAACAATCATTCAAAGGTTATTCTGGAGAGGGCATCCTTGAAGTCAATGTTGGCTATAAAACACTTCACATAGAAGGATAGTAAGATCTCTTCCTAAATAATTTCAAAAATGGTTAAATATTTGTTTTTAAGTACTATGGGTGAAATATGTGTGGTTTTACATATGCTAAATAAATAAGGAAAAAGAAAAGAAATGAATTCCTTGATGACACCCTACATGTAAAAACCTATCAGTAACTTTACCAAAAAGCTAGCTTTTTTTCTTAAAAATGTCATTATTATAAATGATCATTATAATGGATTTATGTCTACAGTATGGAGGGTTGGAGAATCAAAAAAAAAGTGGAGTCATGTAGAAGATTCATTGCTAGATCAACACTTTATATTCTTCAAGACTCACAGACATATGACTAGTTCAGGAACTAGATCCTTGACAGTTCTTGACCTCCATTGGCCATTGTAGTCATGAGGGATGGGTCAGTCTCTTTAAGTGGGCTGTAAACAACTGGAGAATTCAAGAGCTAAATTTTATTGATCTTTATATTCCCTGTGCTAGGACAATACCCAATGCTTAAGTAGGTGTCCAATAATATGTGTTGGGTGTATGATAGATAAATGAAGATCCTCAAGTCTTACAATTTCTTTTACTTATTAATATTAATGACATAATATTTAGCTGTAAGCACATCAACTGCCTAGAATCAAGTTGATAATAAAACAACGTAGGGTTGTGAACAGCAACATTTTAGATCACTATCTCTGAATTTCACTAAGGAGCCTTCTGCTTGTCTTATGGGACTCTTGGCTTCAGAAAGTAATGTGGATCATTTACTTACACAATTTCAAATTATAGTTAAGTGGACATACAAGAATAGCCCTTGTCTTACAACCCCTAGAGGGATTTTAACAGACATAATTCTAAAATGCCAAAAATCTGTCAAAATTGTTAAAATACTTGGTTTTTATTTCATATTCTAAATGGACATGTAATTGTTATGAGCCTCAAAAGAGAATGGAAGTTAAACTATGTAAGAGAAACAAAAGATCTGCTAAGGGAAGCACTAGCATATAATTATGGCATGCATTGTGTCCACTGATTTAATTAACTTATATGAACACTGAATAGGGAAGCCATATGGGGAATATGGCTTCACAAACTACCACCCCCATGGGCAGTACCTTTCATGGTAATAAGATTCTCCTATCCCCTCAGATTCTCCAGTCTTCTAGCAACTTCTCATACTAAAACCTCTATTTGGCCCCTGACTCTGCCACTTTCTAATTCTAAGAACTGTCGTTAATCCCTTTTCCATTCTGAGTTTTGTATTCCACATCTAATAAAAAAGTAATAAAACTAATACTTTTTAACTCACAGCATTATTGTAAAGTTCAAAGGAGATAGCACATAGGCAAGTGATTTGTACACTAAACTGGTATGTAAAGTAATGGGATTATTCACTCATGTCTGAAATGTATAGTGAAAAATTAAAAGTAATTATTGTTAACCTACTTAGTCATCTTCTCCCAATTTAACATAAGAGAATAGGACATTGATCCTAAGAGACTAGGAACGTTGGTCCAAAGTTTCTATCTTTATCTTAACACCAAGAATATTACCTTGCACATTGAATGAATGAATGAATTTAACTTAATATAAAATTATACCTGATATTGGAAAAAATGTTCCTCCATTCCATTTCTTGTTTAATATATATGACTATAGCTTGAAGAAATTAACATAAACATGCTGCTGATCATTCTAAAATATGGTGTTATTTTAGCCTCATGAAGCCAAATCCTAATTTATTTCTAAAAAGTATATATTCTTTTGAATCTGAAGTTACAGATTCATTACACTGGAGTTGATAATCACTCACACTGTAGAGAAAGTTAATCTCACATTTCCATAAGTTTTCAAAAAGTTTTACATTCATCATTTCCTTATTTTCATATCCACTTCCAGTTAAGTCATAAAAAAATCATTAAAATACCCATTGTTCAGGCATCAGAGAGGACACATGACTTGCCCAACTAGAAACAGGCATTAATTCAACTTTGAAGAGTATCTATTCACCTTTGAAAGTCTTGACTTTTGCTCATATTTTTCTTGGATTTGTGGGACAATTTAGTTCACTTATTTCTTAATAATTTTAAATAAAATGCTTCTTAGCCACTATGCAATTTTGGAGTGTTGCTTCAATCACAACTTTCCCTGATAACCTTTAAGCAATAAAGAAACCATGCTTGGAACTTCTGTGAAATCTATTTTTTTTCCCCTTCCTTTCTCCCGCCTCTCTTTTTCTATTTTACATTGGGGATTAAACCCAGGAGTGCTCTACCACTGAGCTACATCTCCAGCCCTTTTTATTTTTCATTTTGAGAAGGTCTTACTAAGTTGGGGAGGCTGATCTTGAAGTGCCATCCTCCTGCCTCAGCCTCCCAAGTAGATGGGATTACATGTGTACCACATCTGGCTTTCTGGGGAATTTCTAATGGAAAGGAATCTATAAGAGGTTTCAAGAGAAAAAAACCAAAACAGTATACAATGAACAGGAAAAGGATAAGGATCAAAATTAAAATTCACCTTCATAAAATTAAGGCAAACTGTTTCTTAGTTTTACAAAGCATTGTCTGACCCTAATTCTTTTTTTCTGCATTAATCTGGCTACTTTATAGTTTTTTCTTGCATTTTTGGAATATCTTGGATCTCTCAATTCAGTGGAAGGATGGTTTAAAGTGCTCTCCAAGTTCTTTACATTTTATATATGCTCTTGATTCAGAATTGACACTGAATATCTCTCTGGATAATCTGCTTATAATTTTGTGCAAAGTTAGAAAAATTATGATTGTAATAATTTTTTTTTCTATTTGCCTCAACAAATATTTTCAGTGAATAGTGTGTACAGCTTCTGAAAATTTGTTTTTTTTCTGTTATGTTTGATAACATGTATTTAAATGCAACTTTTGAGAAAAATAAATAAAAATTAAAATAAAAAAAAAAAAA